>UYYA01004413.1:0-52137 GCA_900624975.1 Angiostrongylus costaricensis
CGGTAAATCTAAACTAAAACACAATACCCCACTAGACGCGCATAGGATGCAAGAACACAACGGAGAAGATTTTGAGGTAGGAGTCACTATCCTTACGCAGGAATCGAAAACATCAGCGCGAAAAACTCTTGAAGCGTTTTGGATCAATGCCAAAAATTCAAAAATGAACCGCAAGGAGGAGTGTCTTGTCATCACGCGTGACCTAGCGCCATACCTCAGGCTGATCCAATGATCTGACATGGACCCAGTTATCGACCATGTATTACTCTGTGCGGCGGCTATCCACCAACTAACTTAAATACTTACAACAAATAAACGGTAGGTGTTTGAATGAAGCTGTTTCTTATGCGAATACAAATCGATTTATCAAGTTTTATCTGCTAGGGTTATGAAAGTGTTTGGCTGAGTAGATCGCATCTCAATTTGACCTTTCCAGGCTCTGAAGAAGGCGAAACCGCCGAAACGTCAGCAATTGTGTTCTAATAAATTCTATATTAACAACCTCGTGTCTGCTTATTGATGAAAAACATTGAATTATAAAATAAATAGGAAGTTTTATACGCGATCCGTGAGAAATCTGGATCTGTTTAGCAAACTCGTGCCGTGCCGTGCCGAAGTGAAACGGTGGGCATTAATCATAACAAAATGGTGGTATTTGTCTTATTTGTCTCTTTCAAGTCATTATAGTGAAAAAACAAGCAGAGTTTATGATTTTTTGAACATATTTTTTCATCAGAACACAAAGGATAAAGCGACGTCTGGTTTTGGTGTACCCCTGAACGATGCAGCATATCTCACCTGACCTAATTCACAGTGGACGGGAAAAGTCGTTTGGTGGTGATCAATCTTTTTGGAATATGCCAATTATTCGATTCCATTAATCACCGTGAAGGTGATTAAATGGCCTATACAGTAAAGTGGTTTTCTACCGATGTATCAAGCCTGCCCTGCTATCTTCCTAGGCAAATCTGGTACAAAAATAGCGATTAAGCAGTGAAGACTAGGTTATTCTGGTAATCGAAGCACCATGGCCATATGGGTAATTGTTAGCATCGCCAACCGACACGCAACACGCACTCATGATCCAAATCATGTGGTATAGAAAGCGCCATATCGGAGTCTTTAGGCTTAAACCTCGTAAGATTTCCACTACGGAAGTGGCTATGGCCGTCATAGTAATATGCTGTTTCGCTTCAATTCACCCGAGAAGTTCTTATACCGATTTTTCAGGCTCAGCTGTAGCGAGACATTGGGCGTTCGGTTCGTCGACACCTCGAGATCTCGCCCACATGACGGCCATTTCCACTGCACAACGCATCTATGACGCTAAATCGCCGAAAAAAAGCACAACATCACCGGAGTTCACAACTCCAGTGCGCAAACGTAGTACAACAGGTTTGGCTGAAAACGCATGAAGTTAGCGATATTATCTGAATTGAAGAATGCCACTCCGCGCAGATCATACATATCGATTAGTCGCTTTCCTGCTTGTCGCATTTTGCCCATAGTATTTCTGCAGTGTATTTATTTATATGATCTTATAAACTGATCTTCTTAAGCTGACGCGAGGTTGGTACAGTTCTTCGTTGTCTTTGTCGTTGTTTTCGATGTTGTTGGTCGATGGCTGACGTTTCGGCGACTTAGCCTTCCACACAGCCTGGACGTATTTCATATTAGAGTATTCTTATTATTCGGTGGAAAAAAGGCTAAAGTATTAATGAAAATCAAACTTCCAAATAGATGCCATATTGAACAGAAAGGCCACTCACCGTGATGTTACGAGTGGAACTGGCCCACGCGGGGTCGCGAGCAAGACACACCCCGGGGTCAAAATATCATTTTGAAATAGGGTTCCAGGTCGCGTGAACTCAGGAACTTAGTGAGGCATTCGTCTTTTTGGTTCATCTATGGATTTTTGAAATTTATTCAAAACTCTCCAAGAGTTTTGCACGTTGATGTTTTTGATTCCTGCGCTAGGATCCGCACAGTCACTTCAAAATCGTTACCGTTGTGCTTTTGTCCCCTATGCGTACCTAGAGGAGTGTTTAGACGGATTTTAGCTTTCCCATGTAGATGTTCTTTTATGCGGACACAAAGCGGTCTACCCGTTCCCCAATATATTCCTCGTCGCATGCGTTACATGAGATCAAGTATATTATGCCTAAACTCATGCAATCCCAGTGTGTCCCGTTAGGACAGATCATACAGTTTTCTGAGCTGTACAAACGATCATAGAGACGGTTTCCAACTAACAACGGCGTAGGGTATTGGGTGGGATGTCAATAATCGTTACATAATTTTTTAAAAACCCTGAAATAAACTGCGCACCAAGCCCATCCAGGGTTACTGTGCTAGTAGGTATAACGCTTCCGGAAAATGTGCGTTCCTTGTTAGAATGGGGTCCGAGTTTTGCACCTAGTCAACTCATTTCTAAACCAATCCTGCGCAGGATCACGTGCAGTCTACATGAACCTCAAGATCAGTTACGTTACAGGGTTAAGCTAGAAAGGTTAGGTAAAGTAGTACCAAGGGAGGAGCTACCACCAATACCTTTTTTCCCGAACTTTCTTTAAACAAGAGCTACCAGATAGCGATATTGACCCGCCATTTCGTTTATTTTCGGATGAAATTCTCCGCATACTTAATCACTACCAAAAACGAAAAATAAGCTCCAACCTCACACACCAACAAAAATGTGGTATGCGCCAGGTTAGAGAGCTTTTGAATTCAAAATCTGTTAGACTTCATATTAGTGATAAAGGTGGAGGATTTGTAGTTATTCCTAGTCAGTTGGATGCTAGGATAACAGAGGAGCACCTCAATGATGTTTCTCTCTATCGAACATCCTCTGAAAAGGAATATAGAAACCAATACCGAAAACTAAATCAAGAATGGGTCAGCACGGCAAAGGCCGCGGGTTTAGAGCCTTCAGTTATTTCTCGACTTAAAAACGAGCATCCAATTTGCCCTGACCTTTACTTGCTTATTAAAACACATAAACTTACTTCAATTGATGATATTACATCAACGAACCCATCATCATATAAAGTTAGACCTATTATCAGTTATATAGGCGGGCCAACGGATAGAATAACGTGGTTCCTAAACCTTATCCTTACCCAGCTGCTAAAATTCATTCCAGCCCATCTACCTAACACAGAAATATTTCTAGACCACCTACGGCGCGCGTAACCAAACAGCACGCATGTAATGGAGTCATTCGATGTTACGTTACTTTATACCAACGTGTCGAATGACTCCTCAATGCAAGCCATTCTCGAGTTTCTTGTAGAGCATGAAAAAAATAAAAATGTACGCCTTGTCGACTGCGCAACTAATGACTCTCTTAAAACAGTGTCTTAGTTGTTCAGTCTTTAGGTGGTCTGGGAAATATTACGCGCAAATTAGAGGGTTGGCAATGGGACAGCGACTGGAACCAAGCTTTGCCATCGCTTTCATGTCCAAGGTGGAACCTCCAGTTCTCGATCACCGGCCCTTACTCTACTGTCGATACATAGACGACTGCTTCATCGTCTGTTCCACACACGAACAAATGGATGAGTGCTTTGAATTGTTAAACCGACAGTCAGAGTATATGAAATTTACACCAGAAAAACCAACCGAAAACTGACTTCCATTCTTAAACATTCAAATAAAGCTCTCAGTATGTGGCTATATAACAAAATGGTATCGTAAGCCAAGTGACAAAAACATTCTAGTTCACTACGTCTTATCTCATCCTTCACACATGAAAAAAACACTTATCAAAAACATGTACCGTGCGACTAAAAATGTGTGTACAGCAGAAGAGGAAAGGAAGGAATCGCAAAACCTGGCACGAAAAATTGGCATTTCGAATGGCTACGAAGTAGAAGCCAATCGGGTTAGACAAAAACGTAGGGTAGTTCCCCAAAATAATCTTTGGGACTAAGTAAGATCTCTTTTAAGCTACCCTTCATATCAAATGAAGTAAGTTACGCCATTAAGAGATGCTTAAGAAAAAGTGGTCTTGAAAATTATATAACGATTATTGACATCCCACCCAATACCTTACGCCGCCAGTTAGTTCGAAACCGTCTCTATGATCGTTTGTGCAGAAAACTGGATGATCTGCCCTAGCAGGAGAGACGGGGATTGCAAGAGTTCAGGTATAATATACTTGATCTCATGTAATGCATGCGGCGAAGAATATATCGGGGAAACGGGCAGACCACTTTGTTTCCGCATTAAAGAACATCTACATGGGAAAGTTAAAATCCGTTTAAACACTCCTCTAGGTACGCATAAGGCACAAAAGAACAACGGCAACGATTTTGAAGTGACTATGCGGATCCTAGCGCAGGAATCAAAAACATCAACGCGCAAAACTCTTGGGGAGTTTTGGATAAACTTCAAAAAACCAAAGATGAACCGAAAAGACTAATGCCTCACTATCACACGTGACCTGGCACCCTATTTAAAAATGGTATTTTGACCCCGGGGTGTGTCATGCTCGCGACCCCACGTGAACTACTACGTGTGGGCCAGTCCCACACTTAACATTACGGTGAGTGGCTTTTGTGTTCAATATGGCGTCTATTTGAAAGTTTGATCTTCATTAAGACTTTAACCTTTTTCCCACCAAATAATAAAAATACTCTAATATGAAATACGTCCAGACTCTGAGGAAGGCGAAGTCGCCGTAACGCCTGCCATCGATCAATAACATCAAAAACAACAACAACGACAACAAAAACGAAGACCTGTACCAACCTTGCGTCAGCTTAAGAAGATCAGTTTATAAGATCATATAAATAAATATATCAACCATCTATGCCGAGGTTTATAGAAAGTCGGTCTTTCCAGTTATTTCTGCAGTACATGTTTCGATTATCTGTAGACTCTTAAGTAAAGTAGTGTTGCATTTATTTTATCCAGCTTTTCCTAACTATTGTTCAGTAATTATTGATTAGGGGCGGATAGCACAGTGTTAGTAGTGTCAATCATCATGGGCACGGTGTTGGTTCGATCCCTCTTCGGCTCACCGAAACTCTTATCCCTCGGCGGTTGGGAAATTGGTGCCAGACTTTTCTGAGAAAATTCCACTCTCTGAAATCTAATTGGAAACGCTCTAGCCAGGCTATCCCAGGACTCCAGTAAGAATCGACTGCACCAGCATTCTACAACATTCAAGTTGAAATGAAAATCCTTAAGCAGCAGTCGAATGGAAGATGTATGCGAGAAAGCGAATCGAATGAAAGATGTGCTGGGATCCGCACAGCAGATTTGAAAAACGGACGGTGTAAAGAAAAAATTATTGATCAGCAAACTTGTAACGTAATCATTTGTTTTCGTCATATAGCTGCTAGTGTGGTAAAAGGATAAAAGGACGAAGCTCTCGGTCTTGATCAATCCCTGAGGGATGCGCCATGTGTTCGACTTCATTAAGTATCGTTGGAGGTGATTGAATGCATAACTGGCCTCTACAATGACTCGCGGTGGCCTACCGATGTATCGAGCCAGTGCTGCTATCATCCTAGACAAGTCTGGTATCAATTTACCGACCCAGGATGGATGGAAGGCTTGGTGGGCCATGGGCGCAGAGATCTATTCGACGTGTGTGTGTGTTGCAGGGCGTCTACGACCACTGCTCCACCAGCGTCCCACTACTGTGGTAAATCTGATAAAGGTAGAAATATAACGAGAATCCTTCCCAGTAACGTCATACATGCAACAGTGTGGAGAGGTCATATTAAGCAAAGACTTTTAGCAAGCATAAATGAGCTAATATTGAAATCATAACTGCATTTAATGAGAGGCAGTTTTCCAATACGAGAGGTATAAGATATTGATCTAATAGATTTCCTGAGAATTTACCATGATTTGGATTCAAGTTACTTTACTGTCGTTGTTCTACGCAATATTGATTCCCCTTGAGGATGCTGATCCCGGACTTGCTCTTTCGGAAGTTGCGTTTGTACTTTTGAGAACGCAAATTCCTTCGTTGACGATGAGCAAGTGGGACGACTTCCAAAACAAAACCATATTTTGCTACTAACTTAAGTGTTTTTATTCTATTGTGGCACGCTGTGGTGAAATAGAACAAACCATATTTTTCTGGAACACCGGCAGATTTTCTACACTAGTGGTTTTGAAAGAAATATCAGGTCGAACATCTTCTCATTCGTCTGAAACGCAGCCTTTTCCATTGAATAGTTGAGTTCGAGCGAGTAATTTCTAGCTTACTTTGATATTTACGTGGCTAGTCTTCATAGTTCGTGCGAACCTTAAGATTTCCTTCATTCGATTCGTTGTCTTGCAACCACCATCCACAGAGATGATCGGATTTGCTTTAGGAAGTAGCTGGTGCTGAATAGTCGTTTTCTGTCCTATTTGGCATGTTCAACAGTGAATGAACATATTTTGCACTGGAATTCAAATACCCTTACCATGACGTCCCCAGGCTTTCATTATGGTCGCCTCACGTATGGATTCAAAAGAATTGTACTGCCTGCTACTGAGATTCTTTTAGAACTCAGCGAATCCTACGATTAGTCCAATGACCTCTCGAAGACGACTTAATAAGGCGGATTCAGTATAAGTAAATGCTTCGTCTGAGTGATGAGTCGCTGATCATTTTTTACGTATGTAGTCATGTGTATCCCTAAATGCTCCATCTACATAAATCTGAAGAAAGAAAAAAACAAAACAAAACGTGAGTGCTATCACAACTGGAATCGTTTTGTTTTCTTGCAATCATCGTCCATACAAGCTTTGTTCATGATGAAGACTGGGTGTATCGCACTTCTTTATTCAGAAGTTTTATGGATAGAAGTATACCTGACTTACTAGGCACCAAACAGATCCGTCAATCTTAAGGTTGGTGCTCCTGTGGGAAAATCAACGCCTTCCTGTGGACCAATTACTACTATGCCTCGTACATGTGTCGTTGATACTTCTCACTAAATTAACTATAAACAGTACTTTCCTTTTGTCTCCTCACCTCCTCATCACCTTCATTTCGAATCACTTCGGGAAATCGGAGAGTCATTCCTTACAATAACACTCTTCTGCAACTTTTGTGTTATATCTTCTTTCACGTTTATGTATGAGACGTCTTTTCCGCACATTTTATTGTTTGTCAAGATACAGTTATTCATGGATTGTTTTTATGACTTCAGTCTACTACATATTAATTATTCTATTATATTAACTTCACCAGGCACCACTAAACTCTTTTCGTCTCCATTGCGTACTGGATCTGCCAAGCAGCTTTCGGTTGCTCAACGGATACGAAGAGTACCACATCGTTTAATGATGCTCTCTGCTTTTACTGTTTTTTGGGAAAAGATAGTTACGAGTAGCTCGTTGTACTCTATCGTTGGATAGGTTTCCTCTAAACTGCGCTTCCTAATAGAAATTTCAAACACCTTTACAAAGTTTTCTGGGTAGGGGGTGGATAGAACACTACAGTAGTTCGACACACAGAAACATTATCCATTCGAGATGGGACAAGAGACCTTTGAAGGGAAAAACGAAATAAATGTAACGTCTACAGCATCAGTATAACAGTTCCAGCGCCCCAGCCAATCCATAGAGTGGCGGCACCAAGTCCACCCAAACCGTTTGAGGAAGACGCAGCATCAGAGCCGGATTTCGTTCAGGTGAATCATATTAACCATTTAATTTCTACTTTACCATCGAATCGACAGTTCTACTTAATTAGAAGGAAAGATCTTGGATTGTCAAAGTATTCCCTAAATTCTCCTCTAGGACCGAGAGGAATTACTCAGCGAACTTCGAAAGAAAAAGGTGATAGTGACTTCAAATAAGGAAATCGATAAGAAGACAAATGGAAAAGGTTCTCGAGGTCAAGTTTCTTTACTTTTATTACATATAGCAAGCCTACGAGATTAAATTATCCACAAAAAAACAATACCTGTAAATAACCATTTTTCCTATTTTTCAGACATTCGACTGATTGTGTTAATGAGAAAAGACTTATCGATTAAGGAAAATCAATTTTTGAGCTATCAGATGACGTCATGCCCTAAGATTTTTCACATTATAGCTGCTTCCACTTCCTTTTTACGTAGACCTTATTTCTTGTTTCGGATTCCAAAATATCTTGGAATAAACACTTTTCAAATGGATCCCATAAGGTTTTTTTGAAAAAATACGACTTCTCAAAAAATTTCCTTTGCTCTAAAATTTCAGTATCCTCTACTGGGAGATGTCTCAATTTTTGCCTTCACTCGAAAAATCGAAAAAATCCATAGAATTCGCGGATGTTTTTCATCCACAAAGACTCATCGCGGTCAAATCCTTCCTCTTCTCCCAGGCATCCGTGGATCTTCGTGGAATCCAAAATGTGGTGACATGGCTTTAGAAAAAACCAGAAATAATACAAAGATCGATTCCAGATAAGTCGAAAACACGGGCCGAACCGAACAAAACGAAAATCGACGAGACTCCAGGCTTCACTCACGCTGCCGGTAGGCTACTTTTCCGACCGGTTTCCGAAAAATGAAAATAACTGACTTCTCTTTTCTGATGGCCATTTTTCTTAACTCAATCTTTAATACCGTGGTTGTCGTTAGACTTACTTTGAAGTCCTGGTTTCCTAAATTCCATATAGATACACATAACAGACCGTGTGAGGCATATATGACTCACATTGTCAGCAGTGTGTCAGTGGTCGGCGACCAACTGTGGTCATTTATACGTTTTCAGCAAAACGGAATTTCATATTGATTTTTCAAAAAAGAATTTTTTCCACATGAATCTTAACGACTTACTAAATTCGTAATAACACTTAATGAATGGAACTCTTTTGTGAAGGATGTTCCAACCTTTTTTTATTCTTGGCCTAAGTCGCTGAGTGAATCTTATTGTCATCTAAATAATATCATTTCCAATTCTTTTTCTTCGGTCAAGGCGATACGATTTCCAGGTATTATGGAGTGACTTTTGACTGTTTTATAAACTGTTATCAATGTGCAGCATATACTTGGATACTTGGACGCCCCTCCTCACTGGATGTGTGGGGTGGGCCCCAGTATAATCTCCATTTTTCAGAGTTTTGCTGATTTAGCCATGATGTTTGCCCGGAGTCCCCGGGTCAGGCTGGCCAAAGTGTGCTCCAAGTCGTGTTACCACCACAGTCAGTTGCCGCCCTTGTGGATCAGAGGGAGATTTGCCACAATGCAACTAGTTTGATACCAGGACGGTGGTGGGATCCTGGTTTCTGTTTACTCTTAACTGGACTTCCTGATAAAAACATAGGACTCTTCAGCTTGCGAGACCCTACTAGGGAGATGAATCACCCAGCCGTACATTGCAGCCCAACACGCAGGACCACCTCTTAGCCACGATGAGGCGGTAAACCGTTGTGAAGATTAAAAATAATACCAAAACAACTATATAGACGTGAAGAATAGTTCGTCTTAAGTCATTATAGTGCCACAAGACAGCGGAGCCAATATCAAATACCATTATGAAAAGAGAAGGAATAGATCAAGGATAAAAAATATGTTCCAGTTCTCGTTTCTCATTCTCATTTCCAGTGTTCACGCTGTCTGCACTGCTATCAATAAGGAAAGCTTTGGATATTTAAAATTAAATGTTCACTTAACAATATTCTCGTCTTACCAGTCCCTACTCACTCTCGCAGGTTATGCTTACATGCACTTCATGACTACCTCGTTCCAACCTCCGTGATTACTGTAATACGAGTATTCACTACCACAAAATTCGAGCCACTTTCACTCACAGAGATATTGCCCCCATCAAAAAGTATGCTTTGTTTTTCAATTCCTTTAAATTTCACAGGGGCGCGTGTAGAGCAGTGGTCGTAGGCGTCCTGCAATACACATGGGATCGTCTCCTGCGCCCCAGACCCACGAAGCCTTCCTTCCCTCCGAGGTCGGCAAATTGGTACCATACTTGTCTGGGAGGATAGTAGCAATGGCTTGATACATCGGTAGGCCACCGGGAGTCACTGTAAAAACCAGATACCCATTCACTCATCTCCAACGATGCTTAATGAAATCGAATTCACGACGCATCTCTCAGCGATAGATCAACGCCAGGAGCTTTACCCTTTATCCTTTATTTAAATTTCGCGAAACCATATTGCTTCGTCTCCACTTCTTTCCGAGTTCCCATTCTCAAGCTACAACCGTTGAGTCAGTATTCTTTTTTTACCGTACTAAATAAATTCAAAGGTATTCTCCAAATTGATTCACCTTGAGATCTGTGCGAATCCCATTTAAAATGAAAAACACTTCTACATACAGTTCCGCCGCTATTGTAAAATATTTCAGAACTCCCAGCAGAAGTTCGCACCACCGAGCGAATCCCAGAAAACCTACATGAAGAGGAAAGTGTCACGGTACGTGCTAATACCACACGAGGGCTGAATGATCAAGTAAGAATGTAAATTGTATGCTTACGTTTTGAACAAGAGATAAGGTTTCTTTGGTGCTGATGTTGCACACTGTTTTCTTGATAACAAAACAAAAAGTTGTTAATAGCAAGATATATCCAGTACGGTACTGGCGTACGGTACTGACTAACGGTTCGGTAACTTAGCCTTCTTCTCAGCCTGGAATAGAGGAAGACTCTAGTTGGATTGGGTATCAATTTCACTCTTCCAGGCTCTGAAGAGGGCGAAAACGCAGAAACGTCAGCCAGAATTGTATTGAATAAATCTAGCTGTTGACAACCTCGTGTTAGCTGATCAAGAAAACAGTGTATTATTGTTCAATGCCAAGGTTAAGAGAAAATAAGTCATAGGATAGGAATAGAATCTGCTACATAATGTTGCACAGTTACACTGGTGCAGAAACTTTGTTTTTTGCAATTTCCTTTTAAGCGTGACAAAAAAAGGATCCCAACCGTCTACTTTCACTAATAGATGTGCTTTGTTTCTTATGAAAGTCTTACAGATCATTGTTTCGGAGCTCACTGAGGAGAGGAAAGACAAGGAAATTGTCCTCGACAAGGATGGTGAACAGAAATTCGATAAAAACGTTGAGGATAAGGCGAAGGAGATCCTTAGAAAAGTGGAAGATGTGTCTGCAAGCACTACTGCTCACATCAAGGTATGGTGAAATGGTGCGGAGATTAGAAGTCCTGGAATTGAGAGTGATCGAGAAGAGGAAGCAAACGTCTCAGGAGATTAGGAGTAGGGAACTTGGGCACTGGATTTACAATTCATATTGACCGAAGGCCGCTTTGAATTGTACCCCTGTATTAAACATTAATGAGTGGTACAACGTGTTTAGGACATTCGCGACAATATGAGCCATGTATGATTCCAACCGTTAACGATCTCGTTTCGCCAAACTACTTTAAGGAAATATTTCTTAACTCGTAGTGAACTTTAGTGAGTCAAATAAAGACCGTAAGAATTTTCCAAATAGGCGCAAGTTCGCTTACCAAGGCGATATTACAATTTATTGGTTCTGCAAACCACCTTTTTGCCATCGAACTTTTAAAAGCAGAGTACTTGATGCGTCATGCATTCGACTTCATTCAGTACCGTTGGAGGTGAATGATTGAATATCTGGCCTTTACAATCACTTGCGGTGGCCTACCGATGTATCGAGCCTGTGCTGCTATCCTCCCAGTCAAGCTTGCTACCAATTTTCCGACCCCGGAGGGATGGAAGGCTTGGTGAGCCGTTGGTGCGGGGACCGATATCGTGCCGCAGTGACCCTGTCGACCACTGCGCCACACGCGCCCTGAAAATCGGAATATACTGGAGAAATCAGGTCGATATGTAAGGTGTCATCTACGAGCCTGCTAAGTCCTCAGACCTTCAAGAACTTCATGGGAAGCATTTGAAGAAAAATTGGCGACAATTATAAGAAAATCGGTATTGTAGCGAATGCGGCAAGGTCTCTTTGTGTAAAAAAAATCTTGAAAGAAAATCCGAAGCATTTCGAATTATTCGGTCTCGAAAGGACTACAGTTCCTGAGTTCCTTAAGTCCTTTAAGAGTTTTGTAGTATTATTAGCTGTACATTTTAATATTAAGGACTTCGCTAAAGACATGAAAGCGGCCGTCGAGGACATCGTCGCTCAAAAAGAGTCGGTTACGAAAGATGTGGAGAAAGTATTGGACAACACGAACGACATCGCCATGAAGAAAGCCGACCAGCTGATCTCAGGAGCATCCGATTTAGTCGCGAGGATCGACTCTACTCTAAGTGGCGGCGTGTCCAGAACGGAGAACGCTGTTAAATCTGCTCAGCCTGAAAATTTGGAAGAACTGAAGGGAGAGAATAACTCCAGTCACGAATCCAAGGAGTCAAGAAAGTTGATTATCAGCGACATGTCTACGAAAATGTAACCATATATGAATAATGTTCGTGTCTTCTTATGGCTGATATTGTGTTAGGATTTCCTAGCATGCTAGTGTACAACTTTACATCTTACTATAATATGATTGTTATTGAGCAAAAATAACTTTCATTAATTTGCTAGTTTCTTTGTTTACGGTAAAGAAAAGCTCTTGATTTCTAGGATTCCCACTTTAAAGAGCGATGACTGTCTCATCTTTATGGAATGAACATCTTACCGTGACGAATGGTCCTGTCATAACTTTTGCTTCAAGCAGTCATAATCAAATAATTTGGAAATCCACGTGAATACCAAGCAGCTGTCATGATAAACGCAACGAAGAGTCTTGAAAGCAACGATCAACTAGTAGGTAGTTCAAAGGTAAAGTTTGGAATAAGAGAACGCCTACGACGTTGACGGATATTCACTTCTGCTGGAACACTTACTTGGATAGTTGGATGGCTTGTCTGCATTAATTGTATGGGCCCCAGCAGAATCTCCACTTTTTCGGGGTTTTTCTGGTTTAGCCATTGTACTTCCCTAGAGCCCTGAGGTCAGCCTAGCCAAAATCTGCCCCAGGTCGTCACCACCATAGACAGCCGCCGCACTTGTAGATCAGGAGGGGATTTGCCTCTATGCGAATAGTTTGATACCATGACGATGTTGGATCTTGATATTGGTTTAATCTTAGCTGTGCTTCCTGATGGAAACACCGGACTGCTTCTCAGCTTGGGAGACCCTCCAGGGGGAATGAATCCGCTGCACATCGCAGCCTGATACCCAGGGACACCTTCTAGCCAAGATGAGGTGGTAAACAAGAAGACTTCTGATGGAATAAGTTCTATCATTTCGGATTTGTTTTGAGTTGAATCTCCCAATAACTCCGATTGGAAACCCATCATGCACTGACATAATATTCGCTCAAATCTAGTGTCTAGTACAAATCATGTTCCTTTACTGGGCTTCCATTGCTAATGAATGAAAAGGAAAATAACGGTCAAGTCCTTAATGAATCCGCCTTTAATTAAAACGTGACTCACTACCATGCTGTCACAATGAATTGCAAATTTATGCAGCACAATCGTATTATATCTGCCAGATAAGTCATCGAAACTTGATATGAACACTGTTTTTCATAATGGATTGTTCACTCTGTTTTTGATACCTTACATAGTAATCAGGTAGTTTACACCTTTTCTCCTTAAAAATAAAACATCCGGCGCCAACCCCAGCAGCAAAGTCACCCTGAGCATTGGACGCCGCACCCATGGCCAAGCTGAAAGCAAAATTGCCGAACAGCTCCCAAACAATATCTTTCACATAAATCTTATAGCTCGTATAAGAATGATTTAAAATAGAACAGATATCTACGCATGAAACAAACAAATACAAATCAATATTCTTCTCTAGATATGTAGTCCAGAAAACCGCTTTAAAAAGACGAAATCCTTCGTCTGTAAAATTGAAAGCACCCCCAAAGGTCTACTGGACAAACAGAAAACCAACACATCACATTTCTTTGCGAGATTTAAAAATCAGAGCCTAGTGTTAAAACGTTCTACTAAGCTAGTAGTTGTTGTTAGAGAGCTTTCATGAACGCTCTTTATTATTTGGTGCTAATAAAAACTTTTGCATACACTACTGTCTCAACGACAACATAAACTAAACATAAAGAGAAAAGACGACTAGCGAAGTTTAAGCTGAATGAGTGACCCAATGAATGACAGAGATAAAGTGAGTATTGTACACGCAGTATGGAATTAAACCTCAATCAGAAGCGAAAAAAGCCACTTTAAACTGTTGAAGACATATCGATCAGTTAAAGATCTAATGAAAAACACAATTAAAGAGTAAGCTGCAAGTTACAGTCAAGTCCTGGTCTCACACGAATCGATGCTCAAATCCAACAACCACTCTTTGACAACAATCTTATGAGCTCATCTTGATTGTCTACCGATTTGTGCTTATACCCATTAAACAGTATTGCTGAGCAAACCTTTAGGAGAGTAAGTGCATGTTCGGTAGCATTGAATTCACATCATTCACCCAAAGATTAGCGCACTCCGAGTGGTACGTTTGTCCACCAAAGTACACAGCATTCGATACCGGTTGGCAGCATATCGCGCAGTGCCTTAAATTTAAGAAAGAAACGTTCACGTCATGACCTATAAGGTAACAGATTCGTGGAATTTCATTGACAGAAACCACTACTACTGTTCTATTTGTATATCTGCTAAGGCAATGAATGCTAATCACAACCTACATACTTCCGTTAGATAGCCAGTCCTCGGTGGTTTTGCGGACCCCAGCATAATTTCATCTTTTTTGGAGTCTTGCTAGTTTAGCCAATGTGGTTCACTGGATTACCTGGAGTCCGGAGGTCAGCCTAACCAAAGTCTGTACTAGGTCGTCACCACCACCGGTAGTTGCCGCCCTTGTGGTTTAGAGAGAGATTTGCCATCATGTTGCTAGTTTAATACCAGGACGGTGGTCGATCCTAATATTGGTTTTCTTTTATGTGGGCTTCGTAATGGAAACGCTGGACTCATTCTCAATTTGGGAGGGATGAGTCCTGCCGCTGTACATCGCAGCTCTAACCTAGGAACACCACCCAGTCACGATAAGGCCATAAGCCGTTTAGAGGCTTATACAGAATCAGATTTTCTGCAAGGATATAAAATATAGCTAATTTCTACCAAAGAAAAATGAATAAGACTGCCATTGTGCGATCGACGCCTCTCACACTCACTGTATGATCGTTGTGAAGAACTGTTATTCATACTACTTGAACAATGTTGTAAGACCGCATTACACGATAACTGCATGGATACTTGCCCATTACTCTATGAAACAAGGGATGCAATTTTAGAGGACAACTCAGAAGTTGAAGTTTCGATAATAAAAGAATGTTTACGCACTTTCCAGAGTTTTCGTGACATTTGTCCTCTTCTTCGGATCCTTCCATGAAACTGCTCAATCGTTTCCATATTGTACGGCATGTCGTTATTTCGTCCAGGCATCTTCTCGGTAAGTCAATACCAGCTGAGCGTTCCACCCGACAAATGACGAAATATAGACGATTTAAGCATCTGAAATGATTAAGATCACTTAGTTCTGACGAAAGCATAGTTTAAGAAATTCTGAGAATAGTGCGGTAACAAAAACTGTGCTACAAATACATCTTATAAGAGCCAATAATAAAGCTAAAAAAGCTGATAAAGCCGTCGGCGTTGATCAATCTCTTAGGGATGAGCCATGCATTCGACTTCATTAAGCATTGTTTGGAGGTGACCTATCGTCCCAGGCAAGTGTACTACCAATTTGCTAACCTAGGAGGGATAAAAGTTTGATGTGCCTGAGGTACGAGGACTGATCCCACGTGTATTTTCAGGGAGCTCCCGACCGAATACTGCGCTACACGCGCCCACAAGAGCCAATTGCAACCTTAAGAATAACTTATAGAGATTATGTCGTTTGAAAACCACGAACTTTTCACAAATAACATTAAAATGATCATTAAGAAACAAGTAGGTCCATTGGTTGTCTTTTAATGCCAACTTTAAAAAATACGATCAATGACTTTTGGCTAAACAATTAAGTTCCCAAGATCGACTTTCTATTAACCTCGCCATTGGAACATGAATGCGTCGTTTTCTTGTTCAGCAATCGCGAGGCTTTTAAACAGCATACATTTACTTCCACAGAGAAACACAATACAATACAACACTAGCTGACGTTTCGGCAGTATCGTCTTCTTCAGAGACTGGAAGAGTATACTGATATACAATCTACTAGGCCAAACGCTTGAATAACACATAAAAAGACGAAAAACTCTATGGTAATTACATGATCAATAGCTTCTCGAAAAACTCACCGCTTTTTACGTGACTTCCAATGAGGAAGTTTAGAACAGCCGATTATAGTCGCATACGGATGATGCCTGCACCATCCCACATCAGAAATTGATGCGAACATACGGGGTCAGGTCGCGTATGATCTCCGGGCATTCATCCCTGCTATTCATTGTAGGGTTTTTGGCATTTATTCAAAAAGCCTCAAGGAGTTTTCGCGCTGGTGTTTTGGACTCTTGTACAAGGATATCGACTTTTACTTCAAAATCGTCTCCGCTATGCTTTTGTATCCTATGCGTGCCTAGTGGGGTACTTCGTCCTAGTTTTCGTTTGTCATCTAGGTGTTCTCTTAGACGGATACACCACTCGACTAGTTTGATACTAGGACATGGTGGATCGCGGTATTGTTTTACTGCTAGATGTGCTTCTTGGTGGAAACGCCAGACTCCTGAGCTTGGGAGACTCTGCCGGAGTGATGAATCCACCCGCTGTAGATCGCAGCACAAAACTCAGGTACGCCTTCCAGGCAAAGGCAATCGATACCGATTCCTCTAGACCTGCCCTTCTTAAGCATCGTTTAATAGCTACGCTTACTTCATCGCTTGTAAAAGGCAACATAAACTGGACTTTCTTCTGGCCAAGTGTTTCGCGTGGGCGCGTCGTTCACCGTGTGCACTACCCGGGAACTAAAGGAAGAATCGTGAGACTTGGCTTGGCAAATAGTCATCTCCAATGGCCACGAAGTAGTAACCCCACGAGAAAAGTTTAGAAGGGAAACGACGCGCCCACGCGAAACACTTAGCCAGAAGAAAGCCCAGTTTATGTTGCCTTTTACAAGCGATGAAGTAAGTGTAGCTATAAAACGATGCTTAAGAAGGGCAGGTTTAGAGGAATCGGTAGCGATAGTTGAAATACCACCAGCTACTCTGTTGTCAGTTAGTTCGTAACCGCGTGTATGACCGCCTATGTGAAACAACAAATTGCGTAATTTGCCCTTGCGGCAGACACAGTGACTGCATGAGTTCAGGTACGATATACCTGATCTCTTGTGATAATTGCGGAAATGAATATATTGGCGAAACAGGCAGACCTTTGTGTATCCGTCTAAGAAAACACCTAGATGACAAACGAAAACTAAGACAAAGTACCCCACTAGGCATGCATAGGATACAAAAGCATAGCGGAGACGGTTTTGAAGTAAAAGTCAATATCTTTGCACAGGAGACTAAAACACCAGCGCGAAAACTTCTTGAGGCTTTTTGGATAAATGCCAGAAACCCTACCATGAATAGCAGGGATTGATGTCCAGAGGTCATACGCGTCCTGACTCCGTATGTTCGCATCAATTTCTGATGTGGGATGGTGCAGTCGTCAACCATATGCGACTGTAATCAGCTGTTCTAAACTTCTTCATTGGAAGTCACGTAAAAAGCGGTGAGTTTTCGAGAAGCTGTTGATCATGTAATTACCATGGAGTTTTTCGTCTTTTTATGTGTTATTGAAGCGTTTGGCCTAGTAGATTGTACATCAGTTTACCCTTCCAGGCTCTTAAGAAGGCGATACTGCGGAAACGTCAGCTAGTGTTGTATTGTATTGTGTTTCTCTATGGAAGTAAATGTATGCTGTTTAAAACCCTCGCGACTGTTGAACAAGAAAACGACGTAAACACTTGAGGTTTTCACAAAATCAATTGCCTACCTTAAATAACTATCACCACGTTCAGTTTGAGCAATTTCTCTAAGGACACTGTCTGTGGCCGAACCAAGAAGTTTGTCAGCATTCTAGATCACTCATTTGCATGAATAACAAAGTAACAGGAAAAGGTTAAAAGATCTTAAAGTCGCTGATACCTTGTATATGTCGCCGGCAGCAATGACAATCTTTTCCCAACACTCCAGCAGTTCTGCAGCGATAACGGGCGATATATCAACAGATCCATTGATTTCAGAGGCTGTTGAGCAATACATAGAGAATTCACTTGCGGTTGATACTTCAATATTTAAGCACATCAATAAATGGCTTGAGTGCATTACAACACCAAGAAGTCATTTTCAAACAAGAAGGAAGGAGAAATTAAAGACGCAAATAAACCCATACCATCCTCGTCGTTGCTCGACTGATTAGTTGTTAATGAATGTAGCTTGCGAGAAAATGTGGACTGCGTGCTCGCAATATCTGACAGATCGATGCCGTACAAATCATTTAAAGCTGAGCATTGAACAGAGGCAGAAGGTTGCTGGTCATTTAACGATGAGTCTAAAATAATATCTTATAATGAGCATAAGGGCGAGTGTGGCGCAGTGGTTGGGGGCACCTTGCAACACACATGGGATCAATCCCCGCGTCCCTGGCCTACTAAGCCCACCATCTTTCCGGGGTCAGCAAATTGGCACCAGACTTATCTGGCAAGGATAGCAGCTCTAGTCGATACATCATTAGGCCACCGCTAGTCACTGTGAAGGCCAGATATGCATTCAGTCACATCCAACGAGGGTAATGAAGTAGTACGCGTGACGCATCCCTTAGAGATTGATCAATGCCGACATATCCTTTATCCTTTTATACTGGACACAGAAAACAGTAACTTATAAGAAATAGATGAGACATCGATGCTATGCAAAAAAACGCCAACCGAATGGTCTTGTTTGAGCTGAAGGCTGTTCCGGTTTTCCTCCATTACACGGTGGTAATGGTTCGCCAAGTAAGTCGACTTCTTTCTTTTTCGCATTCCGTCTGCCTGGCAAAAGAGAGGTAGGAATGAACGATGAGGATTGCCGTTGTTGTTTGGAAGTTAGCGATCTGAAATGCATCAGAAAAAGAAAATTCACATTTCGATCCACTGTAAACAAAACTGTTCAAAAACTTTAAAAAATGCTGGACTAAATTTTAAATATCATGAAATTCTCATCTTTAGTCGAAAAATATAACAGCATAAGGACATGTATGACCAACGTGGGAGGCTTTGCAACGTTAACTACCGGAGCAGGAAGTGACTGCTCTGCAGGAACTTGTATCGGTTGCAAAAATGGTATCGGAAGTGATGACATGGTGGAGAGAGCAACTAACGATTCGCCTTTCTATAAAATCAGCACTCTAAAGAACTGTCAGCTCTAATTCCTCTAGAATAAGGACTAAGAATAATCAAATTACCGAAGTGAAATGGTTTCTACAAACATGTAAAAGGAACACACCTGTGCTAATGCTATCAACGCTAGACAGGAAAAAAATTCTGGACGAGTCAGTTGACCAGGAAGAGTTCGATTCACAGCTGACCAAATGTATGAAAGTACCGATCTTGGTAGCCCAGATGTTACCATTAAATTATACACTAGAAGCATGAAAAGTCTTCTAAATAGAAATAGGTCAAACTATTGAAACATATTAAATGGTAGTAATTCCTACAACCGACTTCTTGTTCACCTCGACATTGATCCAACAATTCTTCATATTCCTGCTGAGCAACACGAGATGTTATTTTATTTTTTCATCTACGAACAGCTCCCAATAGTTTACCGTCTCATCGTGGCTAGAAGGTGTGCCTGGGTGTCGGACTGCGACATACATGTGGGGAATCATTCACCTGGCAAGGTCTCCCAAGTTTAGAAGAAGTTATGAGTTTCTACCAGGAAGTCCAGCTAAAAGTAAACCAATATCAAGATCCACCACCATCCTGGTATCAAAGTACTTGCAAGGCGACTGCCTGTGGTGGTTAAGACCTGGAGCAGATTTTGGCTAGCAGACCTCGGGACTCCAGAGAACCACTATAGCTAAACCAGCAAAACTGCGAAAAAGTGGAGAGCATGCTGTGACCCACACAACCAGTTAAGACGGGTCATCCAAGTATTTACGAACAAGGTGACTTTCGGCGGATTTAGCCTTCCTCAGAGCCTGGAAAGGTCAATTTGACAGCAATCTATTCGGCCAAACACCTCTATAACCAAACAGAGAAAATGCTAAACCAAGATTTCAACCACATTTAACACGGAATAGATTTCTCGTACACACACCGCTTTCTATGGGTCTTCCACTGAATACGTCACGTGGAGACCAACAGCACAGCTTCGTTATGGTGTTTGGTTGGATAGATTGTGATCGACTCGCCCTTTCCAGGCCCTGAGGAAGGCTAAATCCGCCGAAAAGTCACCTTGTTCGTAAATAGAGAAATAAAATAACACCTCCGAGTTTGCTCAACAATAATGTAAAAGACATGCGGTAGTTTTCCACTGGCAAGGAAAATTTAGCAAATTACCGCATCCTAATGGAGAATGCAAAATCTTCGTGAAAAGTACAAAAAAGTCCAACAAGCTACAAACAAGTACCTAGAGCAGTATGAGGGAGCATGCTATGTTGTGTAGCACCACATGCAGCAATCGCATCACGGTAGAACCGAGGAACTCGAGATTCATCGAGTAGAGCGGGGGGAACCACTCCTCCTCCACCACCCATCATTCCTGAATGCTTGATGACTCGTTTGAATATGACTACAGATTATGCATTTCTTAGAGATTTAAATAAAAAAGTTATAAAAAACAGCTCGTTAATCCTTAACCTGGCTTCTAGACCCTTTCAATCAAAAACCAATCCAACTTCAAAAAAAAATGGCAACCACCTTAAACAGATGACATGACGAACTCGCTATCATATCAGGATTGGAAGCGTAAGTTAACCACAACAATTTAAAAAAAAGGAAAAAATGACTAAAACGATAGGAGAAGTGCCTTGATACCATAGCTCAGAAGTTTTCTAAAAAAAACTTAGTGATTGATAAGGAAATGGATACCGCCCCAAACGAATGATTGTACAAGCAAAACCAACTATTATTTGAAACCAATTACTATTTAGTTTCCCGAAAATTAATGCAAGACTTTAACTTGCATTCTCTAAAGAGGCATTTCTCAGCTAAGAATAAGCTTTATTAGTCGAAATAGCGACTACTGGAGTTCAAGTATTTTTGTAACGAGAGACAAGTTCATCTATACCAGCTGCACAAAGACCTGGAATTCTGGAGGCGATGAAGTCATTGAAGGCATTTCTGGCCTCGGACTGCTTTCTGAAGCATTGCACTTCGCGTAAGTTATCCAGATGTTTGAAGAAGTTGTAGATGATATGTGAGAGGTTTGAGTAGTATGGTGGATGACGCAGAGTTCCGTAGCCCATCTCGTTCAATCCCGGTGCTGCATATATTGCGCGAAATGAGGCCGTGCATCGGTACTGCGACATGTTGCCAAATCGAACAGCATCCACTTGCACAACTTTCTCTACTTTCGAATAAATTTTAGATGCAACTAAGAAGTTCTGATGCTCACATCGAGTCCTTCTGGAAGTTCTCGAAGAGTTGTCAGTCTATTTTCTTCAACCAAAGCCTTCGATTCAGCATGCTCGAATAAAACCACTACTATGGACAACGACTGCGAAGGAAAGAAACGAATGACAAATGTGCTGGGATCCACACAACCCGCGAAGACGGACCGTCCAAGTTTCCAAGTAAGCAAAACCTTCGATTCACCGTCATAAACAGCAGCATGACGTTCCGACCCCTCTCATCGCCAATGAAGATTTCGTCACGACGATATCTTCCCAGCCAACGCACTCTTCATTCGTTAACATTTCCATGGCCCCATCTCACTTAAGGTTCGAGCGATTTAAACTACATACTCCCGAGCTTGGAGTCACAAAAGTAAATTTGTTGAAAGTGCGCCTTCCTAATCTCAACTTTTAACAAAAAAAAAAACACTTGACAAAAATATACATTGCATCTATCTACCACCGCCAACAGCAATCATCCGTCAGCGAGATTGATCTGGAGAGCACAAATTGGCACTGAACCCAGTTAAGCTGAGGCTGCAGTCGAAATCACAATGTTAATTTCTTATCTACTGCCTAGTACAATTTCTCACTGCAGGGCATTATGTGAGATACAACTACAATGATGCTGAGATATTGCTAAGACACATATAAGAAAGATAAACATTTAAAAACCTGCACTAATTTCTAAACAATCTAATACGAAACAAATTGATCGATATCAATCAATAGAGCTTCTAATCTGAACTGTTCCTAAAATATACGGAAATGCAGGTATCAAATGTATTATCTATCTGCAGCGTATGCCAACTAATTTTATAATCAAGAGATACCCAGCTTGTAGCCCGCCATTTATCAAGCCTTAAGAAGGTAGGAGGGCTATCAGCAAAGCACATACCTGCTCGTCCTGGTGCTGGAATTGGGATGTTACCAGTCATCATCACCTCCTCCATAATCTTGTTTTGTTGACCGTAGCCGATCGATGAATTACTTCTATTCATCGTATCATTACCTTCTTCGATCTCTCTGAAAGAAAGTAATCGAAACGTACAAAACCGGTGAAAATACCAAAAACTAGTGAAGAAATTTAAAAACACGCCTGCTGAAAGCATGCATTGCTTCAAACGTTTCTAGTTTTTATTTGGAAAAGTTCTGTACAAAAGTAAAAAGGTCTCGGCGTGGGTCAATCCCTGAGGGATGCGCGATGCATTTGACTTCATAAAGCATCGCTGGAGGTGATTGAATGCATATCTGGCCTTCACAATGACTCATGGTGGCCTACCGATGTATCGAGCCAGTGCTGCTATTCTCCTAGATAAGTCTGGTACCAATTTACCGACCCCGGATGGATGGAAGGCTTGGTGGGCCATGGGCGCAGAGATCGATTCGACGTGTGTGTGGATAGTCCGACACTTCTAACGGGAAGCCCAGCTAAGAATAAACTAATACCAAGATCCACCACTGTCCTGGTATGAAACTAGTCACATGGTGTCAAGTCTCCCGTGGATCCACAAGGGCGGTGACGGCCTGAGGTGGTGACGACCAAGGACAGACTTTGATCAGGCTGACCTCAGAACTCCAGGAAACGACTATGGCTAAACTAGCAAAACTCCGAAAAAAAATGGAAATTAAGCTGGGGCCTGCACAACCAGTGAAGATGGCCCATCCAAGTGTCCAAGTAATTAGTTACTGCTAGTGCATCCGCAGTTTTACACATGTGCACGGGAACAAAGCCGTCTTCCAACTCTAAACAAATACGTCTTCACTCGTAATAAATTTAATCAATTTAAGTAAAACCAGTAGAAGTCACGGATCTTTTCCAACACGGTGCAAGCCCTCCTTGCCGTATGAAAACGAAAATCAGACTCTCAAAGTTCATTAATCATTATTTTGCAGAGGCTTGTATCTCGAACAGTGAAGCAAATGTACACCAGTGAATTCGTCTAACTTGTGTTGAAAACTCCATAAATATCAATCATATAAAAACTTTCGCTTCAAATAAGTCAAAATCAAAAAGTAGGTAGAGCAGTGATAATGACCCCTTTCATTACACTAACGCCACAACCCACCCAGGCCCAGGTTCGACCCCAGCCGGGCCCACCAAGCTTGTAGTCCCTCCAATGTCGGGAATTTGGTACCAGACTTGTGTGGAACCTGACAACTCTCTCTGAACCATGTGAAAGCGGCTTGGCACAGCAATCTTAGGACTCTGTGGAGAATCGAAAGCATTCAACGACCTCCGGGATGAGGACGAAAAAATTCTCTAGCAGCGGTCGATACCCCAAACCAATAATTTCGAAGGCCTTGATGAATGGTGGAAGCCACGACATGAAACGCATGCAAGAATTGCTGGGACCACCCGGTGTGATACACGTGAATTTTTGCCGCAATGGAATTAAAACAAAAGTGAAAACCATGTTTTGAAGAACCATATATAGCCCTACAGCGATGGTACCATCCTCAGTAATGTTCATCTCCCGATCGCACCTAGTATTCCTGGACATATAACTGCGATCTACGGCAGGTGAAGCACCCATTAAGGGCTGAAAGGCTGACAGGCTGAGTTGAACATTTCCATCTGAAAGCCCAACTACGAATAAAGCATTGAGCAAGAATCACTGCCATCATGGCACAACAAGGTCACCAACTACCTAGTGCTGACGACCTGAGAAAGCCTAGGAAAGTACCAAAGATCTGGAGAAAGTAGACATTGAGGTGCTACAGCCTCAAGCAGTTTTCCTGGATGTAAAGCATCCATGTATTCACCTGTGAGCAAATGCAATATGTTTTTTACAACTCCGTGATGTTTCCGATCCACGAGTTGCGCTAGCTATCATAAACCGGAATCGTCGCGAATGCGATGACAAAGAACTATCTCGCCGATGACAACACAACCACAACTCGAGGTATCGATTACCCCATAACACTGACAAGTCAGAGCAGTAGTAACTTCTATCAGAATCAAAAATACTATAGAAAATGTACCAAAAGTTTCAAATTCTTATACGTTATATCGTATTGGATGTGTGTAGCTCAGTGATCGGAGACGCCGTGCAATACACACGGGATCGATTCCCTTGCCTTAAGCTCATCAAGCTCTCCATCCGGTCGGGGTCGGCAAATTGGTTCCAGGCTTGTCTTGAAGGGTAGCAGCACTGGGTGGATCTATCGAGAGACCACGGCGAGTCATTGTAAGAGCCAGACATGCATTCAATCGCCTCCACTGATGCCTAGTGAAGTCGAATGTATGGATCATCCCTCAGGAATTGATCAACGTTGAGATCTTTATCCTTTATCCTTTTATACCGTATCTGCCTAGCAATGAACTCAGTGTAGACCAAGTTTGTTGTCAGAATATCACCAAATTTATGGAACAACACCGAAATCGAAATAACCATTCACAGTGGAATGATACCAAACATTTTCATGCACTCAGTCCACAAGAAAAACAAGATACAGAAAAGTAATTTTATTCATAGTAGAATAAAACTATTAACTCCAAATGTATAATACGCAGCGATATTATGTGAGAAAGCAGTCAGATGCCACTAACGTTCTTTACAAGTTTTCACTGGACTGTTAGAGAGCTTAAGATATGGAACAAGGGCTGCAGACGCATTGACACTAGGGTAAAGTTCAAGTTGACAACACTTGTCAAGCACAAAACGAAAACAGTGAAGTGAAAAAGAATCGCGATACAACAAACATCAGCATGGACATACTCGATTCAGAAAAGGACAGAAACACCTAACTTTTCTTGCAGATCCATATTTACGATGTTCCAAGAATAAGAGCCACTATCATGCCGTAGAGACCAAGCACCTGAAAACAGAAACTCGAATGAGTTGGCGGATACTCGGGAATATTTGGTTAAGATGACGCAAGCGATTATACTTGAATATCCAAAATATCGAATATCTCACAACTGAGAATGAAAGTCTCCAGCTCACCTCAGAAAAGATAAGAATGAGGATCATTCCCACAAAAAGACGAGGTTGTTGAGCGGTCCCACGAACTCCAGCATCTCCGACAATTCCGATGGCATATCCAGCACCGAGACCACACAAGCCGCAAGTAAGACCGGCAGCGAGATGGGCAAATCCTTTGTTGAGGGTATAACCCTCACTGGCAGCAGTTACCTTGCCTTTGAGAACCATTGCCACGACTAGGCCGTAAATACCAATAATACCAGCCATAATAACGGGAATCACCGACTTCATGATTAGTTCTGGTCGCATCACTCCCATGGAGCAGATGCCTACAGCCGATTTCGCAGTACCGTACGCAGCACCCAGAACAGTGAAGATCTGAATTGATATGAAAACAATGTGTTTCCTGATAATGACTTATTAGAAATACTACCAAGACCAGCATCGCTACTTTTCTCAAAAACCTATCTAGAAACAATAGCGCGCTCATGCAAATTCGGAAGAAAAAATTGAAAAGATGCATTCGATAACAATTTTAAGAACCTTTTCACTGTGCATAATTTCAGAACGACCTGATTCACGAGTGCAGAAACTACATGGTTTGAAATACAACCATAATGATGCTGAGATAACTGGAAAACTCCGGACCGCAAGTGTCTACAGTGGGGATCGAGTACACTATTACTCCTACAGGGGGCGAACGCGTTCACCGTCACACCGTGCAGGTCCTTCGTATCGCCTTTCTCTCAGGCCTGAGTTGGTAATCGTGCTTTGGAACAAGTCACAGAATAACAGGAAACTAATGGGGAACTGATACCTGAGCTGAGGCGGCTCCCATGTACCCAAAAAAAGGGGCGTACGCTGGCTGTTCTGCAGTTGTGAGGTCATACGACATCCTGGAAGAAAAACTTATATATCGAACGATAATATCGAAACATCATAAAGTACGCTTAGGCGGTAATAAACACACTAAAATAACGAAAATAATATCCGATTGGAAGAAATTTATTCACAAAAATACAATTGAGAACGAAAATTTGCAACAAACTAGCGCTGCAATGAAGATGTTTACAACAAAATAATTATCAGAAACCACATAAAACTTCATATGTTTGTTACAAAAGTACAAATACAGACGTTTCGAAGGATGGTTTATGCAGTACCCAAGATCAACGCCACAATCATTCCATACAAACCAAGAACTTCAGCGAAAATCAACATAAGGATCATACCAACGAATATACGCGGTTGTTGTGAGAGGGCTCTCACTCCGGCGTCTCCGGCTATTCCAATGGCATATCCAGCTGCCAAACCACATAATCCGCATACAAGGCCACCGGCAAACTGTGCAAATGCCTGATTCACTGTGTAGTCTGGGCCGCCGGGAGCAACTTTCCCGGAAACGATCACGGACACTACCAGGCCGTAGATGGCGACGATACCGGCCATAACCACAGGAATGATGGCTTTCATCACGAGATCGGGTCTAGCTACAGCCATAGAGGCGATTCCGGTACCTGATTTCGCTGTTCCGTACGCGGATCCGGCTGCGGTGAACATCATCGCGCTCGTTACACCAAGAGTACCGAAGAATGGCCCATACATTGCTTGTTCGGCCTTCAGAAGGTCGGCACTGGTAGCCGAAGCCACCTCCATGTCCTGCAATCAGTTCACATGACAAGGCAAATCAGGATAAATATAGTGCTGACCTTGAGCAAGTAAGAAGTAAAATCTATCACAACATCAATCGATGATCTTCACAATGCTCTATTGTTTATGGGGAAATCTAGCCATACATTCCTTACACTACGATTAGAGATTTTGAAAAAATCAATAATATTTTTATACCAGAGACCAGATCCTAGTGAAGTAACCGGTTCCGAACGAATTTATCTTCAGCAAGTAGTCGACCTGCAAACTAGCGGGCAACAATACTAGAGATCTTAGCAGTCTTTATTATTCCTGAACTAACGGGCTATCCAGAAAAGGACTGGATTTGAAGCAGAGCTTTGAAGACAATCTCTGACGAATCTGGAACAAAATGGGCAAAAACAGAAAAGGACATCATCGGTGAAACGTTGCTGGAGTTCCTCATAACACGGAGCTACCCATTGATTACAAGCCCGTAGGTATTGACGGACGCAAAATCGATATGAGACAACACGGTTAGCTACTAGACGCACTCGTGAAAGATGGCTCGGAGAGATATAAATGATGATGTTCAGACCGTAGAATGAGATGAAGGAAGGAATTGAGTAGTGAAAACAGCAGAATAAACAGGATTACAGTTACGTGCTTGTGTGGGTGTTACATTGACCGAAAACCGAAGAGCATTATGGTAAACATGTCGTCGAATATGGACGTAACCAGCCAACAAAACATTTAATATGACGCCTAATTTTCTTTAAAGCGCTGGTTCAAGGCCTGTGAAAATTCTTGGTATTTGAGCTAGGTTCAGGAACGCTCAGAGCAGGATCCGAAGTCCGGATGTGAGATAACTAGTATAGGTTAGTAATGGTCCAGTTTTAAGCGTGTTCTCTTTCTTAGTCTTTATGCATTTTTCAGCTCTTGTACTTTTCTTAAACCTCGATATGGGTAATCAATGTCTGCCTGAATTGTTGAGCTTACAAGAGGTTAGTAAGTTTTGTCCGGCTAACGTTTTGATGTCTTTGTCGTCTTCAGAGCTGTTGATCCGATTCGATGTCGACCGGCTCAGAGGAGGACGAAGATATCCGAACATTAGCCCAGGGAAGGCTATTTATCAACCTCATGTAAGCACAACATTTTAAATCTATAAGGTAACAGCTTTTCTTAAGTGGATCCAATTGAATAGTGTTTTCAGTATCCGTACCAGATCTTCTAATATGTTTAGAATTAGGCCTGTTGTTTTTGTTTTAGCTTTATACATATATGGGTATTCCTCGAGTTTATCAACGAGTACTGCTTCCTATATTGCTCATCAATGCTTTGCTTTTCGTCTATCTGCTCAGTGTGAATGGTCCATTTAGTGAGAGGTATGTGTCTGTGGGTTTTTTCAGTTACTGTAATCTTACCTCTTTTTCAGTTATGACTATATTCCTTTACCAACCGCTGCACCTCCCCATAAGCTGTGCGTAATCGGTAGGTAATTGTTTCATGTTTAAAGCTTTTTTTGGCAAGTTTCGTTAAGAGTTTCTTCTTTCTTTTGAATGAAGAGGTCTACCGCTGTGTGTGCCCCATCCAGTATCTTCTGTAGTTTCTTAGATCATTTGTGTATACTTCTATTCATGCTTACATGGATACTTGGATGGCCCGTCTTCAGTGGTTGTGCTGGTCCCAGTACAATTTCCTTTTTCTCGGAGTTTTGCTGATTTAGCTACTTTGGTTCACTAAAGTCCCGAAGTCGTCCTAGCCATAGTCTGTCCCAGGTCGTCACCACCACAGGCAGTCGCCGCCCTTGTGGATCAGAGGGAGATTTCCCACTTTGCGACTAGTTTGATACCGGGACGATGGTGGATCCTGGTAATTGTTTACGCTTAGCTGGACTTCCTGGTGGAAGTGTCGAACTCCTTCTTGGATTGGGAGGTCCTGCTGGGCTGGTCGGGGCGGAGGGGTGGGGGGCGGATAAATCCTCGCTATGTGTAGCAGCGCGACACCCAGGAACACCTCTATACCACGATGAGGCGATAAACCGTTAGGAGATACTTCTATTTATTGGTTGTTTGTATAATGTGCCATTTTTAATTTGAAGCTATGCTGAAAGGTCAGCAAGAGAAATTTCACAGATGATTGTCTAGAAACAACATTTTTGTTCTGAACTGTGCTTTTTCATTCTAGGTGCTACCTCATTTAGTCTCATTCTTTTACTTGGAAAGATGTCGTAGCTATGGAAAGCGTGCGTATAGTGTTAAGGACTGAGCAATATGTTCTTTTCAAGGAATCATGATCATTTGTGGTTCTTGAAACTTATCATGGGAGACGTTTTAGTGCCATTTCGTGATCGAGATGAGGAATTGTCAGAGTTTGCTCCTCACATCGACAAATTCCTCCGAGAGCAAGGGATTGAATACTACCTTTTATTGATGAATCAAACTGATGATTTGCGGTTCAATCGAGCATCTCTTATCAATGCAAGTTCTTCTTCGATTTCTTTTAAAGGCCTACTGCAACGGTTAGACTAGACTCTTGAACATCATAGATTCTACTTAGAGTTGTTTATTACAGGTCGGGTGGTTAGAATCTGATCGTGTTGGCTGTGATTATATGGTCATGCATGATGTGGACCTATTACCTCTAAACTCGGAAATCAGTTATCATTTTCCTGGTGAAGGAGTTATAAGGCACATATCATCTCCGTCGTATCATCCGAAGTAAGGTGGTTCCCAATCTTGGACGTTATGCGTTTGCTCTGGATTTCTTTCGTGATCTTCTACTTTCGCGACTTTTACTTATCTATGCATTTGTAGATATAGTTATTCAAAATTTATTGGAGGAATACTGATGTTGACAATGAATGATTACAAAACTCTCAATGGAATGTCAAATAAATACTGGGGATGGGGACTTGAAGATGACGAGTTCTTCCTGAGGATCAAGTAATTTTCCGCTTCTAGCTCTTATAAAACTTATTTTATCAGGTCGTCTGACTCCAATTAATTCGTCGAAAGGAATATTTTTTAAGGGATGCTGCTTTAAATCTAACAAGGGTGGAGAATCTCTCGAGCAATCGATTAAATACTTTCCGACACCTTCACGGACCTAAAAGGAAACGTGATTATGCCGTCGTAACGAAGGAACAGAAGTCTATGAAGAAAAGAAGAGATTATGTCAGTTAGTGCACTTTTCTATCGTGAAAGTCAATCTCATTACGATATTTTTATCTCTTAACAGATATCTGGTCTCAATAATGTAAGCTACAACATCACGGCGCGGCGCATCCGTTCTTTTGGTGAAGCATCTGTTCATGTTGTAGATGTACAGTTGTTCTGTGACATGAGCTGGACACCATACTGTAAACTTCCTTCTCATCGTTGACAACGAAGCTGGTGAACTGCATTGGAATAGTATCACATACCAAGATCTGAACTCTGCCTAAACTTTGTGGAATATCTGAGCGTTAGCTTTCGTTAATGTCTCAGAGTTTCTGGCGTTCATACTTCTTCCAAAGTTTGCCGCAATGAGGTATATGTTAATCTAAGCTGAGACAGCACATTTATTAAGCATTAATATGTGGTTTTGAACTAGGAATTCTTGAGTTCTTACGGAATTTTGCTTTGACTGCATTGGGGTTCTGGTACATTTTTTCAAATTTCGGTATACCCATTGGGAAGCATACCATCATCCATGTACTATTTAATGATTAGCAACTACTTGTTAATTGATTGTTGGCGTTTTTTATTGCTTCTAATAACTTTTGGTAATCTCCACTAGTATTGTTTGTTTTTTCTATAGAGCAGTATTCTTTATTGTGATATTTTTGCAGATTTTCGCTTTTTTCCGTTGATTTTTTAAGTGCAAAGTAAGTAGAAGGCGTCAAGAACTTGACTATCTTGCTCATTTTCTTTCGTGCAGCTCATTGTCAAAGCTGTTAATGTGATTGCTGCTCCAGATCTGCCTGTGATACTCTGAAATATTAGCGACATAGTGCTTTTAGTTTTATGTTTACTACTTAATTCTATACAAATTTCTGTTGGGTAGCTTTTGATATCTGTTCGGTGATTCCGAAGTGGTCACTACCACGTCGAATTGCTTTATTACTGTCTACCGTAATGACAAACGGTTTACTTGGATGACATATGTGTACTGGTAAGTTTATTAGTCGACCATCATCCGCAATGGTCTCTATTAGAACAACTGTGCAGTGACAATCCTTAACCTTGGTTTTGTCGCTGGTCATCTTTACAACCGGTAGGACGTTCACGAGAGATAGATATAGTCTTGTTTAAGTTACAGAATACGACTAAGATCCGGTTTTTGAGGTTTTATTCAAGTAGTTGACTTCCCAATATCCTGAAATGTCACTTGTTTCGTTTTTTACATACACTGTTGCATTTAACATGATTAATAAAAGTTAATGGTGCCGAAAATATAGGAGGAGAAGAATTAGAACACATTGATCAAACCTTAAATGGTTTGTTAAACAAGTTAGACTTAAACGCCGAGTTAACCTTTCTTCAGTGATGGTTGATGTTGAGTCCATTGCACGTGACTAGAACCGAAAATAGTGGCCATTTGGAACAAGGTGATTTATAAGTGTCTATTGGATATCGTGAAAACCGATTTGGATCGGACCTCGGTAACAATAATCAATAATTTTCTAGATGACTGAGATAATCCGACGTTGGTGCAAAACTTCTTCTCGGTTGACGTTGCTCCTTCGCCCTCTTATGAAGCATATTGGTCCGATTCTACGGTTCCAAGGTAGAAGTTGTCATGATTTGAGTAGTCGCATCGAATCGAATCCAGTTGATAGTTGAGTGACCCGAGCAAGCGCCAATAACCATTCCATCTCCCCTGTCGTGTGCAAGAGTATCCCAGTGAGTTCTGTTCGCTTCAGGACTCGTTGAGCATCATGTCTTTCTTCTAGGGTTTTCGTGAAGAGCTCCAATAATCGCGTCGATGATCTTTCTGCAGTGTGTTTTTGAAATCTCGACGAATTTAGTTCGCTTCTTTTCCATCGGTTGTGGTTCACACGCATTGCACCTTATTTTCTACATTTCGACATAAAGAACGGCATCTTCGATTTTTGTCCTTTCGTCACTTAAGTGGTAGGGCACACTACTAGCATCATCCTTTCGACCGCGCATTCTATAACGCTGAGATATCTTTCACTCTGCCTAAGTATTGGCCAGGTTCTGACGCTTATCTTAAGGCAGAAAGAATCGTGAAGTCGAAAAGATGTGCACAGAATTGGGTGTTCTTTGTTCTTTTCACTACATCCTCGATGCTGTTGAAGGATCCTCCGATCCTTTCCTTCTACTCAATTGCAAAACTAGGTCGTTCATCATGTTGATTTCCCGACCTACGTAGAAGTGGCTGCAACATTCGGAATACCTATTCCGTTGAGCGTGAATGGAGCATGGGTAACAAATCCGTTCTTCGTGAACATCGTTCTTGCGAAAGTTAGAAGAAAATTATCCTTTGTACAGGCATTATCAAAGTCAGCAATCGTTTATTCCTCCCAGCTAATGCTCTTACTGCTCTCTTGGCTTTATAAGAGCGATATCGCCAGCAAAGTGAGGATAGTGAAACTCCTAATCAGGAATTTTCACTCCCATGTTGTCCCATTCTAGTTTTCGCTTAGCGTTCTCAGGGGTGGCGGTAAATGTTTTTAGCGAGATGGTATCGCCTTGCCGAACGACTTCTTTGACGTCAGTGTTAATATCGCGGTAGAATGGTGATATCTTGGTTGTGAAGTTCATATCCACGACTTCCATGACTGTTTCTATTTCACTGAGTCACAAGCACAAGATTGCTGAGATATTTGCAAAGCTCTTGACCGCAGGTGTCTGCGGTGAGGAACGAACGCGATATTGTCCTTTCCGGGGAGTAACGCGTTCACCACCACACCATGCGGGTCCTTCGTTTCCCCTGTCTCTCAGCTAGTGCTATCGATCTTTTGCCATCAGCAATCACCCGTCAGCCAGATTGATCTGTATACATGGACACGCCTTTGTAAATACAAAAAGTATGCGCCAAATCGGCGCAGCGAAAACAAGGAGCCCATTTCCTGGATCCACATGCGTCTCAGGCAAGCATAAAGTCGCTCTTAGTTCGCGCTCATCCCTTGATCCGCCACTTAGCGACACGCCATGTTGCCTCAGGACTAATCGGCATGAGTCCTAATCCTGGGGGACTAATCCTCTACGATGAAGATCCGCGGAGATACGTAATGCTTAATTAAAATGTAGGCTGAATTACTACAGTTGTTCATCACCGCTCAAAATAACCAAAACTAGCCTGTTTGCAATAGCTGTAGTTGCAATAGAATGAACTGATTGCTGGTCAGCACATTTCCCTGCGAAATCGGTTACACCTAGGGACGGCATATGAACGTTAAGCAACGGCGTTAAAGTAAAAAGGAAGAATAGAGAAGCGCTTGCTGTCTGCAGAAAGATTGGATAGCGGGTTGGTGGTCATTCTAAATTGCCAACTGGTCATCTTAACTGTGGTGCATGGTTTCATGCAGTATCCGAGTTAGAATGCATCTACCACGGTCTTATTCTTACTAAACTGAATTTTTATTTAACTTATCACTTTAACTTGTAGAAGTTCCCACGACCAGCTTTCTATTAACCTCGACATTGATCAAATAGTTTTCGATATTCTTGTCGAGCAAACACGTGGTGTTACGTCATTCTTCATTCCGTTAAAGCTGACGTTTCCGTCAGTATCGCCTCGCCTTCAGAATCGCATATGGTCAATTTATCGACTCTTGAATGTCGAGAATTACCACTTTAATTTAGCAATTCACTATTTCGAAATTTACGCCTACTGAAAAGCCATCTGATCGATGTGAAACAGTAGGCATCCAGATCAGGTCTAATGCTTGGATTGTATTAGCTCTGTTAGTATGCGAAATATTGGTGTCTCGTTCAAGCTTGAGCGTACTAAATTTTAGGATGACTATTCTACCTCATAGGCTGGCATAGAGGGGCGCGTGTGGCGCAGTGGTTGGAGGCGTTCTGCAACACACATGAAATCGTTTCCTGCACTCGTAGCTCACCAAGCCTTCCATCTCTCTGCGGGTCGGCAAATTGGTACCAGACTCGTCTGGGAGGATAGCAACACTGTCTCGATACATCGGTAGGCCACTGCAAGTCATTGTAAAGGCTGGAAATGCATTCAATCACCTCTTAACGATGCTTAATGAAGTCTAACGCGTGGTGCATCCGTCATGGGTTGATCAACGCCGAGAACTTTATCCTAAAAGGATCCTCGTTTCTTAAAAGCTTTAAAGTTATCTTAAAAGCTAAAGCTTCAAAAGCTGCCTAACTTAAGGAGAAGGACACACTGCCTTACGTCTATCCATCCATAATCCCTTTCGTCAATGAAGAACCTAACCAGTTACGAATAAACTTCTCGATACCACGGGCCATAGCCGCTCGGTTGACCCGCTTCTGTGTCAAATTTCATAAATAACATTTTGGTATAGTTCTATTTGTTTACTGCTTTTGTCAAGGACGTAGCCATGGCTACCTCATTTGGTTCTACTGAGTGGGTTACGCAAAGACATATGCTTACTGTTAGTTGGATTCCTGGATGGAAATGCCTTTTCAGCTTGGATAATCGAATTGTGGCGATCTCATTTACATCATAGTGTGATATCCGAGAACGTTTTCGTTCACAGTGCGACAACAAACCATTGATAGGCAACATTGATAAAGCACTCAGCGTTGATCAATTCCTGATGGATGCGCCATGTATTCGACTTCACTAAGCATCGTTAGAGGTGATTGAATGCACATCTGCCCTATACAATGACCCCCGATGACGCGACACCGGTATATCGCGGAATCGATGCTATCCTCTCAGGCAGATGTGGTACCAATTTGCTACACTGGAGGGGAGAAAGGCTTGGTTGGCCTAAGGTGCAGGATCGATCCCATGTGCATTGCGGGGCGCCTGTAACCACTGCGCTACACGCGCGGGACAAATAACAAAGCAAAATTTTAGATGTAGAGATTTTTGTGACGTAAGGCTATTAGCTGTGCTATCTTGAAGGATCAGGAAGATGCCTAAGGTGCTGATCAAGATATGGACACCCAAGAACTGATATCACCTGCAATTCCATTGATTTTGAACAAGTATCAGAAATATTTATTCATTCTTAAAGCGTCGCCGCTGCCACTCAGTGGATTTCGCTCTTTTGGGGCACGAAAAGCTCTACATTCCGTACTAAGCAATTCGACTGTAACAGTTTTATGTGGGAGGGTTACTATATGTTGATTTAGAAACTACTCCATCATGGGTTAGGATCTCGATTTACACGCGGGTAATACTTTAGGGTTAGGAGGCGAGTAAGCACGTGGTTTACTTGCTAGAGCAACGTCGAAGCATCCACCATCTGCTGCGCAGCCGCTGTTGATTCCAGGTTTCGATTAACTCGGTGTTCTGCATGCAATCTTCATGCCGTCAAACAGCTACGCATACAAGCGTTAACACGAGTACGTACATGCAGAAAGTAATCATAGGTCAGTATGATAACGTAGCGACAGAAAGCCCATTTGCTGAATTCACGAGCGTCTCTGAGAAAGCGCAAAAGAATGCAAACTTTGGATACGTTGACTGAAGTCGTTCAATGACCAGTGGAAGTACCAGTGATACAAGTCGTGCATTTGTGTGCCGTCCTTCCAATGCTATCAAATACCATTACTTTCATTATCCACCATTACTTCTATTTCTGTTAAAGATGACTCCTCGTCGATGATGAAATAGATGGTCTAACTGGTGGTACCCATTGCACAACATTGAGTGTTGGTATTGAGCTTTTACTAAAAGTATAATGTTTTGCTTAAGTGAAGTAGATTGGTATCGAGATCGTCGACATCTTGCTTGAGAACTAGTGTTATAGGAGGCGAAACCGGCCATGATGACACAAGAAATGGCGAACGCAAGTACATTAACCCATTCCGCCCCTTACGGAAGCTCTAATGCCTATAGGGATTTGTACCAAACGACCATATGGACACTATAGTGTTCATATTCAATCTAGTTGGTTCCAAAGCTTCTTTAGACCACATTATGCATACCTGTCGAAAGAGATCGAATTAGGAGGGGTGTGACCAGGAGAAAACTACTTTCCATATTTAATGGTTCACAGAGAACCTTTTTTCCGAAAAGTCTATTGGCCGGTACACTAGCACTAGCAATGACTAGCAATTTTTTGCTATTTCGCTTTAATCATTGTGGTTTCTGCACAGAACGTGTAGATCTGAAAAACATAAATAGAACCAACATAATCTTAACTCTTTTATTTACTGCCTTTTTTCTTCTTAATGGCAGGTTATGTTGCGAAATATACGGGTGATTGCTGATGGCAAAAAAGATCGATAGAAGTAGCTGAGATATTCGCAGAGCGAAGGACCCGGATGGTGTAGTGGTGAAGTGCGCTGCTCCCCGGTAAGGACAACAGCGCGTGTTCGTTCTCCACTGCATACACCTGTGGTCCGGAGTTTTGCAAATATCTCAGCATTTCATACGAGAACCAACATAAATTGCAGAGCACTTCCAAATGCTGAGAGCATTGCATTGGCAATACGTAACGTAGTAACACATAGTAAATAGTAGCATACATATCACTCATACCTATAGAGCTATAAGGCAAAGTCACTTCTACATTCCTGTTCATGTTCAATATCCCTCAAATCCTCTGGTTATTTAGAGAAGACTTTTTATTATCAAAAAACCAGAAAGTCCGAAGCCGACAAAAAAATGCTCCTGTTCGACTGGGCCAGCCGCGAAAAACGACCCGGGTAGAATGGCTTGGGACACATCCACATAGTTCACATCAAATAGTGGTTGGCATGCTCTGAAATCACAGTACTCCTAAGTTAAAGCTGAGATGTTGCTGTTGGTGACAATAACCACCGTAGCAAGCTTCACAATCACCGAAGAAATGATAACGTCAAACTTTTATTTACTGCCTGTTATTTGTTTTTTCATGGCATGGTGTTATGTGAAGTGTTGTTGAGAAAAGGTCAAAATCAGGGTCTCAAATGGTGCAGCGGATAACACGTGAGCCGTCTAAAAGAGTAATTACGGGTTCGAAGCTCAGTTGGAGTTCCGAGCTTTGGTAAAGAATCGGCATCATTGTGATTGTATTTCATATAATAATACCCTGCCATGAAAATAAAATACTAAGCAGTAAATGAAAGATCCAATTATTTCTAGTAGAGCACTATTATGCAGGGTCAGCATCACAATAAGTAGATTTGAAATGGAGAAGCGAAGTCTTCGTCACTGCGAGACCAATGAAATGTATAAAACGCTTGATTTTTAAACCATTAGATTGGGGATTGATTTTAGTACTATGCCAGTTATATTCTTTGCAAATTTTCATTTTCATCAGTTGGGGTATTCATTGAGATTTGAGCAACTGTTTAAAATTACATTCACTAGCTTCATCAAATGTGAGAAAGTCCACGAAGTGCGCGGCTTAGCAGAGAATTCTGAGCAGATACTGAGCATCGAGACACAATTACTATGCATTTCATTACTGTGCACACAAAACGAAATGTATCTTCAAATGTGAGTACAAAGAATATTATTGCGCTCAGTGTTTGGCGAAGCACCTCTGGAGGAGAAAAGTAGCCGGATCCATAGCTATTTGTAACATTACGTGGTGGAATATTAAAAACATACTAAGAGAGAAGTTCGAAGGTCTATCAAACCTGCAGAGATTAAGACATAAAAGCACCATTCCTCACGATTCTCCGAGATACAGTGCTTTTCATGAAGAGTCACTTTGTTAGAGGATATTGCTTTCGAATGGCGCGCGGTTATTGCTAGAATTGGTTCCAAATTTTTGTCCTTATCAACTTATTTCTAAAACAGTCACGCGCATGATCACGTGCCACCTACTTGAACTTCAAGGCTAACAGCGGTGTAAGGTTAAACTAGAACAATTAGGTAGCCAAATAGAGAGAGAGGCATTACCACCAATCCCTTTCCCAAAGTTTTCTTCAAGTATGAACAACCAAATAGCGAAATTGACTCCGTTTTCCGTTTATTTTCGGGCGAAGTTCTCCAAATACTTGATCACTATTGACATAAAAATTAAGCTCCAACCGTGTACATGAGCAAACACGTGGTGTTCGTCAGGTTAAATAGCTTATAAATTCAAAATCTATCCGACTGAAAGTAGAGGATTTGTAGTTATTTCCAGTCAGTTGGATGTACAACAGAAAAGCGTTTCCAGATGTTTCTTTCCATCAAGAATCCTCCGGAAAGAAATGAAGAAGTCAATATCGAAAGCTAACTAAGGAGTGGGTCAACACAGCAAATGCACTGGTATTCGGTATTGCTTTTCAGCTCAAGAATCACCATCTAACTTGTCCTGTCCTGTCACAAGCTTACTTGAACCCATAAGCTTACTTTGACTGATGATCTTGCGTCCATCGACCCGTCATCATTTAGGGTTAAACTTAAAACCAGTTACATGGGTGAACCAACGGATAGAACAGCATAGTTCCTGAACCTTATCCTCACCCACTTGTTAAAATTCGTATCAACCCATCTACCTAATACCAAAATATCTCCAGATCACCTACGATGCACGTTATGAAAAAGCACGCATGTAGTGGAATCACTTGATGTTACCTCATTTTATACTAACATATCGAATGGTTCCTAAATAGAATACATTTTTGAGCTGCTCATAGAAAATGAAGAGAAAATAAATATGTATGGCTTTTCCATGTAAAAGCTAATGGCTCTCTTAAAACTGCCTTTGTTGTTCAATCTTTAGGTAGTATGGAAGGTATTTCGCACAGATTAGGCTTATTCATAGAATCCTGCGGCTATTAGACCCACGCTCTAATCGACTGAGTTGCGGCAGCTAAACTACTTGCCGCTAGCAGAAGTCGAACCTGCGACCTTGTGCTTATTAGATTCACTCTCTAATCCTTATCATTATCATTACCCATGGGACAAGGATATATAGCAAGCCTTACTACTGTCTTTGTGTCCAAAACGTAAGCTCCAGTTTTCAATTATAGACCGTTACTGTACTGTAGATACATAGAGGACTGCTTTATTGTCTAAAGGATAAAAATAAAGGATAAAGCTCTCGGCGCTAATCGATCCCTGAGGGATATAGGATACATCATGCACTCGACTTCATTAAGCATCATTTGGAGATGACTGAATCCATATCTGGCCTTTACAATGACTCGCAGTGGATTACCGATGTATCAAGCCAGTGCTTCTATCCTCCCAGCCCAGTCTCGTACCAGTTCACCTACCTCTGAGGAATGGAAAGCTTGGTGGGCCGTGGACGCGGTGATCGATCCCATGTGTGTGTTACAGGGCGCCTCCGACCAATGCGCCACAAGCGCCCTTTTTTATTGTCCACTCCACGCAGTATGAGATAGACAAATGCTTTGAATTCTTTAATAGAGAGTCAGAGTATAAAAGACTTACGCAAGAAAAATCTAATGAGAATTGCCTTTCATTTTTAGACATTCAAATAAATCTTTTAGAAAATGCTACATAACAGATTGGTATCGAAAACCGACGTTTCCAACCTAAGATCGCTGTCAAGCTACCCTTCATATTACAGTGTTTTCAGGACTGCACTTTAACCAGTCGCCAGAGGTTCTGGATCGGAGGAGATTTTTCGGAGAAGTCCAACACTAGTTTGCTGGCTTCGGTTAGATGGAAGGTGAAGGATTTGCTGACTCAGAAAGGAATGGAACCGGAGCTCAATGCGCGTAATGAACCATCTGTAACTACTACACCACGCGGTAGCCCACCCGTTCATGAACTTAATGTCTGTCTTTGAGAAGTCTAGTGGTGAACTGATGATCTTGAATCATGGGCAAGGCAAGAGTAGCCCAAGGAACACGCTCGAGCCAACAACTACGTGCATGGTAAAATTTCTCTAATATTTGTACCAAACATGTGGTACTTACAAGAATACTTGAGCGGCCCGTCTCTACGAGTTGTGCGGACTCCAACACATTGTCTATTTATTTCTTTGCTTTTCAATCGTCGTCCAAAGCGGCGGTCTGATTCGAGCATGGTTGCGGGCGCGAGTCTCATGCCGTGATCTGTATAACAGTTTCAGTTGCGAGCACAGCTGCTTCACTTTAGTTGTTCACCCGCCCGCTCAATGCACAGATGGTCCCCATATGGGAACGGATTCCTCCTCCCGGAGTCAGCGCTACAGTATTTCTCGCCCAGCTGTCCTCTGTTCTTCTTATTACATGGAAAGTCCTATGTTTCTCTATCGATGTGCGTTCTCCTTGGTCTTTAAGATGAGAGCAATTTCCAAGATCGGAGCTTCACTAGCTGTTGTGTATGCTGGTTGTATTGCAAAATCCATCGTTTAAGCGCTCTGTGAATATCACCTTCACCTATATCACTTGTAGTCCCGTTGATGGTTAAGTGACTTGAGCGGGCGCCAGTAAATCCTCCATTTTTCCCTGTCGCATGCAAGAGTAGCCCAGTGGGTTCTGCTCGTTCTAGGGGTTCATCGAACGTCATATCTTTCTTCTAGTCTCTTCGTGAAGAATTCTGACCATCGGGTCGGTGGTCTTTCTGCAGTACGCTTGACATCCCGAGGAATCCAGTCATTAACGGCTCTTGTCCACCGGTTGTCATTTATACGCATTACGTGTCGGGCCCACCTTATCTTCGACCATTTGGCGTACAGAACGGCATCTTTGATTTTTGATCGTTGACGCAGATCGGAGCTTCGGATCCTAACCCTTACTTGTGTGGAACGGATACTCCTATCATCGTCTTTTCGACTGCGCGTTCGATAACGCTGAGTTACCTTTCATCCTGCTTACGCAGCGACCTGCTTTCTGACGCATACGTTAGGGCAGGAGCGTGGAGTCAAAAAGGTGGACACGGAGTCGGGTGTTCTTTGTTCTCTTCACTACATCATCGATGCTCTTGAAAGCTCCCCAAGCCGCTCGTTTTCTTCTGCTCAGCTCTGGAACTAGATCGTTCATGATTTCCCGACCTACATAGATATAACTGGAGCATTCGGAGATATTCGTTCCGCTGAGCGTGAATGGAGCATGCGAAACCAATCCGTTCTTCATGAACACCGTTTTTGTGAGATTTAGTCGAAGACCAATCTTTCCACAGGCTTTATCAAAGTCGTCAAGCATACGTTCCATTAGCTAATGTTTGGTGTTATAAGGACGATGTCATCAGCAGTAGCATCAGCTCTGTGAATAGTGCGCATTATTCTTGACGTTCTCGAAGCATCGGCCCACGTCTCTGTTGAATAAAAGAGCGCTGAAAGGACTGTTCAATTAAAAACGGTGAGCTCGGATTTTCGGGTCCCTCAGTTGGTCGATAGGTTCCTTGAGAGGCCCAAATGCGGCCTAAGCTGCTCTCCTTCTTTTGTTTAATTCATCCTTTATGTTTTTCTCTATGTTCACTGAACACTTAACGTTTGAGGTCGCCCTAGGTCGTTCCTTTGTTTTTCATGAACTGATTCATCTTCCGATTTATGCATAGTTCCATTTTTCTTTCTACTTCGTTGAGCTCATTGATCATCGTCTCTGCTTCATTGGTATTCCTTCAGAATATAATGAAGTCATCCACGAAATGAAGGTTTGCATATTGGCACTATCGTATCGTTGAAAATAATAACGGAATCGTCGAATGATCGTTTTTTATAGCATATGAGGTTGTCGATGTTAGACAGGGAAGGTATCGGACAAGATCGCCAATCCGCGTTGGCTTCCCTCATCTTAAACCTTGCCGAAGAAACTTTGTCGGTTTCGAAACTCTCTAGTCCTTTCGTCCTGAAACGTCATGTTTAGTGTGAAGAAAAGAGAGGAAAACTCGTGGTCTGGTTCGACTCTGACACGTGAAATGAATGTTCACACCGAGTTTGGGATTATAAAAGAGAAAAAAAGTCAATTCTAGAACTCTTCTAAGGAATTTTCCCATTGCTCACTCCTTCAAACTCTACAACACTGCAAGTAGAGATGGAAGGTTTTCAAGCGGACGCCCACCTAAGTTAGCCTATGTGGCGATTCTTGTGATGCTCAAGTGATTGTCACCGATTTATTCTCCTCGATAATGCTCAGAAATTATTTTCATAAAAGTTTGTAGAGCAGAGAAAGACTGGGATGATCATTATAACCACCAGTAACTTCATTCTTCACGACTGCTGCAAACTGTGGAGGAAAACTGACGCAACGAAATGTCGGCAGCGCACGGCTTTTCGCATCCTCATAGTTTATCCTTCATTTTATTTTGCTGTCCTACTCCTCTAAACCATGCATCAAAAGATGACTCTGCGCAGCTCATGTGGCAATTTTTGTCTCATTATAGGACAAACGATGTAATCCGCAACGAACTGCCCTTTCACAGATTTCTTGGCAAAATGGTCGACGTGGAATAGGTAGCCAAGATAAGGTAGAAATGTTGGGACGGCTGGCTGTAATATGATTACCAAGTAGTTATGAACACTCGGTCGGATTAGCTGCTCGTCTTTCCTCGTGCCACGCGGGGCTTTCCGTGATTGGTAGTCATAGTGCTGTGAAACTCAAACTTTGGTAATTAAACCCTTATATATGCATACTATTTACAACAGCGTAAATAAATTTCGAAATATATGTGCAATAAGTTACAAGGAAGGTGGTCCAGTGGGCAGCAGTAGAACGGCTAGAAAGTTACATTAACAATGACAAATAATGTTACTCAACAGGTTGATGAGCGCATGAAATAGTTAGGAAATATTGTATTGCTATGACTGCAACAAGGTTAGGATTTACGTACTCACAGTGAAAGAATGTGATAGCGATTAGTAGAGTATCTGTGAACACTGCGAGTATTTAGGATAATTGTTACCCTAACAACACGTATTAGATGTGAATCGCTGATAACCTCAATTTACTGATAATTCAAGAGCTTAAGACTTTAATTCACAATAATTTTGCACACGGGAATCGAAGGAGTTTTGAAGGAGGAATATTAAGTGCGAAAGCAAAATTAAGGGGAAGGGCAACGGCGAGCTCCAAGACGTCGTCAGAAGACAGATGGCCGTGCTAAGAGTTGTGGCCAGACCCGAGCCAGTGGTGTGGGCTGCGGGGTCACGCCACGGGTCGCGAGGTCTCGCCCCTAAGCAATGCGTCGTTCCTGGTATTATGCCCGGTGATGTATCTGAACGTTATAGTTGCCGTATTTGCTGGCGTGCCCGCTGGATGGAATATAAATGTAGGAAACTCAGCGCCATCAGAATACATAAGGAATAAAGTTGCAATAAGGAACATTATTTTCTACTAGATAATGTTTACTTGCTCGACTTGTCGACACTCCGGCCCGGTTTTGTTAATTTCGCCACCGCTTTTGGTTCCTTTCTCGTGGTTAAATAGTCTGATACATTATTTGAGTACATTAAATAGTAACCAGAAAAGAAATACTATCAAAAATATTTGTTTGGCCATGAATTTGAATATAGGCGAAACGAACCTGCTACAGACGTTGAGATGCAGCCATAGGTGAGTCCTATCAGCTATAGCAGGCCGAATAATGCAATTATTATTGTTTATTGGCCGACTTGTCGACAAGAAAACCGCTTTATTGATCTCTATCCGTCTTTCATGAAAATTTGTTTTTCTTAGGAAACTCAATGATGGAAATTGGATTCGACTAGTGACACGATTCATCCAGATATCAATCAATCACATCTATACAAGCAGTTTGTTCGATACCTCAGCATAGTGAGACCAGCATTCGTCTACTGGATTCCGTAACTACCTTCTCATTGCAAGGATTCAATTGAGCGAGAAACTGGTAAACAAATGTCGTCTTCGTCAAGAAAGAAGCAAGAACTCGCATATAGAACAACATTCCGAGCGAACACTTTTCCTCAGATAACTGCTACATTTACCCTACCGAAGAATAAGAGCTGCTCGTAGAAAGAGTTAAAACTGGCCTCGACTCTTCGAATAAGAAATTCTGGTCGCAACTGGATATTTGCAAAAGAATTGGTGGAGATTTTTCACATCACTATTTTCATATATTTGTAAAACTCCGGGCAGCAGGTGTCTGCGGTGGTGAACGAACGCGCTATTGTCCTTTCCGGGGAGTAACGCGTTTTGTCCTTTGCTCAACACAAGAGGAAATGGGCAAATGTTTCGAGTTGTTGAATGAAGAGTCAGAGTATATCAGGTTCACCTGAAAGAAACCAAGAGAAAATAACTTCCATTCCTAAACGTCCAAATTAACCTGTCACAAAATGGCTACATTACAAAGCGGTACCGAAAGCCAAGTAGTAAAAACATCTTGGTTCATTACCTCTCCTCTCACCCCTCTCACACGAAAAGGGCGCTTGTAAGAAACATGTTTCGAACAGCAACGAACGTGTGCACAAGAAGACAGCAGAGAGAGGAGTCCCGGAACTTGGCACGGTATATAGCTATTTCTAATTACTACGAAACTGTAGGTCGGGATAGGTGTACGGAAAATCCTGGGGCCCCAAACGACAACTCTAGCGATAAAAACGTCTCGTCTATCCTACCCTTCATCTCAAATGATGTAAGTACAGCTACAAAACGCTGCTTAAGAAGGACGGGTCTAAAGAATTCTGTAAACGTAATTCGAGTACTCCTAGGCGGCAGGTAGTTCGTAACCGCCTATATAACCGTCTACGTGTAATGCAAAATTGCATAATTTGCCCTAATGGTAGAGAAGGTGATTGCATGAGCTCGGGTATAGTTTATCTGATCTCCTGTAAGGCGTAATGTGCGGAGGCGAATACATTTTCAAAACTGGGAGACCACTCTGTGTCCGCGTAAAAGAGCACCTAGTCGGCAAACGTAAACCAAATACCCCACTAAGCACGCATAGGACCCAGAGACATAACGGGGAGGATTTTGAAGTACGTTCACGATCCTTGAACGCGAATCAAGAACACAAGCGCGCAGAACTCTCGAGGCGTTCTGGTTTAATTCCAGAAATCAGAAAATGAACCGCAAGGAAGAATGCCTCATTATCACACGTGATATTGGGCACTATATAAACCTGTTATTTGATGGGAGGGGCACATTACGCTTCCATGTGAATTCTGTGCGGTTGGTCTCCACACGGCATACTCAGTGGATGACTTATAGAAAGTGGTGAGTGTGCAAAGAAGCTATTCTGTGTTCATTGTGATTAAAATCTTGGTTTAGCGTCTTCTCTGTTTGGTTATGGAGGTGTTTGGCTGAATAGATTGCTGTCAACTTGACCTTTCCAGGCTATGAGGAAAGCGAAATACGCCGAAACGTCAGCTTGTTCGCGAACAAAGAATAAAATAACACCTCGCGTTTGGTCAACAAGAATGCGATGAAATCCTTGTACTACGCTTCAATTTCGTCTTTGCCATAGCTTGATATTGATGCATAGACGACGATGATTGTCGAACAGGTATTGATTCACATCTCTTCATTCGTATACTCCCGATTTGGGTTGTTGGTTGTTCAAATGAAACGCCGTTCATGGTGAAACTCGTGTTGACATGTATACGGATGTGGCAGACTCCTTTATTGTCTCATGTTTCGAGGAAGGGTTCTTCCTCAGTATTATAGATAGCATTAAAAGGGCCTGTTCGTCTTGCCAGGTAGGATGACATTGTGCCTAATCATCTTCGCTTCCATTAAGAAGTCAACGGCAGACTCAGATTCAATTTGAAGGTAGTGCAGGTCGCCAGCTTAGTCCTTTCAAATGTACTCAACCTAGAATGGTCCCGAAGAATTAGCAACTTTTCCGTACTCGTCTTTTCCGTCACTGCCATATCAAACGCTTTTTCAAGACCAACAGATGTCCATCCTTTGGATCTATTTGTGCTTCAGGATAGCTCGATATCGCTTTTAGTCCGCCTTTAACCACCCATGCACCAACTTTTGACACGGCCTATAACCTCGGGGGCGACCAGCCAACCGACTAGAGATACCGGAGATCTCTGCGTTTTTGATATTTATTAAAAAGCCCTACACCTCCAACTACTGGTTTACTTCTTCAACGTACGTATCCCAATTCTGGAATTTCGGCCCTCAACATGAAAATTTTCGGAGTTCTGCATTAACAAACATAAACTCTGGTTATGATCTCCAGTGAGAAAGCAATTATTTATTTTTACATAAAGACATCTTGCCACACTTTAAACGGCATTTAACACTACACGAAGAAATAATAGTTATTCGCAATCAACTGGTTTAGATTCCATATAAATAAATAAAAGGATAAAGCTGTCGACGTTGATTAATCTCTGAGGGATGCGCCATGCATTCAACTTCATTAGGTATCGTTGGAGGTGACTGAATGCATATCTGGCCTTTACAATGATTCGCGGTGGCCTACCGATGAATCCAGCCAGTGCTGGTATCCTCCCAGATAAGTCTGGTACCAATTTACCGACCTCGGACGGATGGAAGGGGTCATGGGCGTGAGGGTCGATTCCACGTGCGTGTCGCAGTGGGCGCTTCCAACCACTGTGCCGCACGCGCCACATATTCCGTAAGCAGCATATTTTATGGTGAAGACGTACTGATGACCAAGAAATCCTACATACTGGATAACAGCTTTGGATAGTGACCTAGGCAGTGATTATTGCAAATCAGTGCACTAAAACAGGAACGGTAACTTCATCTCAACGTATTTGAACACGGCGAACGACAGCAGGGCGGAGAACCAACGCACCTGTAGCTTCGAATCATCTTCCACATTGTTTCTAAACATTCTTGGCTTTATTGTAACATCACATAGAAACTCGATGCCATGAAACATGAACACATGAAATATACGAAGGAAAGCTGTATCTATTTCCTACTGTTTGTTTTTTTTTGTTTACGAGTTGTCAGAATGGTCATACCAAGCGACTGCTTTACATGAAGAATTCAGTGTTTTGCTTAACTTAAGCTATTCAGAATCGCTACTTAAAAACGGATAAAAGGATAAAGTTTTCGGCGTTGAACAAACCTTGAGGGTGAGGATTCGGATTCAACGTTTTCGACTTCATTAAGCATCGTTTAGAAGTGATTGAATGCATATCTGACCTCTACAATGACTCGCGGTGACCTACTGATGTATCGAATCAGTGCTGCTAACCTCCTAGACCAGTCTGGTACCAATTTGCTGCCCTTTGAGGGATGGAAGGCTCGGTGGGCCTGGGGTACGGGGATCGATCCCATGTGTATTACAGAGCGCCTCCGACTACTGCGCTGCACGTACGCCTTATCCTTATTTAGTAATCATTAATGTCCTTATGAAAAATAGAATAAAGCTGTGAAGAATTACAGAATTGTGTACAAAACGTGTCATAGAAGGCCAGTGTAAAAAATGCTACTAACTACAACTCTGTAGAGCTTTCGTGAAACTCTCTTAAGTCATTTTTGAGGCCTTTTCAGGTGTAATTCTAAGTTGTCGTTACTTATTGGATCTCTCTCTCTCTCTCTCTCTCTCTCTCTCTCTCTCTCTCTCTAACTAAAGGTCTTCTTTGTACTTTAGACAAGTGAGAGCAAGTAGGTAAAAGTGATGTTGAACGTTTACAACCAAGGTTGCTGAGGAGCGCTGTTGTTTAACAGTCGGCAAGTTTTCGCATACAGTGTTCACATTCTTTCCTCCCGTATTACTTCTGCTCCCACCAACCCTCCCAAATAGTGTTTATATATTTCGCATGCATTTGTAAAACATGATTTCATGCACTGTCCATAATCCAGCAATTCTTCCATTCGGTTCGCTGTACAGCATCCGCATTTCACGAATGTGTTCGAATTAAGTGTGGGTCGGCTGCCTCTTTAGGATTTTGTCTCCTTCAAAAATGTTGTTAAATACTGCTCGTGCGTTATTCTCGACTGGGAGCATTTTTCACAGAAATGCGACACCAACTTGCCGACTCAAACGGAATGAAAAACATAATTCAATCAACTAGGACCCAACCATACACCATTCCTGTGTTTACCGCATCTCTATCTATCCCTTGTCCCTTGACACAAGGTATTGTGGAACATTCTTTAGCACTAATTTTATTGATATGTTTAGTGGGGTGAACTTTTATTGAGACTCCACATGAAAAAGGCAGATGTGCAACTTCTAAGCGCAAAAGTGGGTTAGAAAAAGATATGTTTTAATTCAAAAAAGTTCTTAGAGACAATGATAGGCATTCATAGTTAATCACCTAGGTAATGAGACGCCTTTCAGACAAAGAGACCGTTGATATTAATAGTAGCCAGCAACTGTCTGACAACGAACGGAACTGGTTGCATGGAACAGCCCAGATGGTGACGAGAACACCACTGACGTTGAGAGAACAAATGGCTGACTCTTCTGTTTGGTATGCACGTAAAAACAATTAGAAAGAGGACGAATAAATCGATACGAAACGTTAAGTGAAAGTTGGAAAGTGGAAGAGGAACTCTTTGGCATAAAAAACGAAGTACTGAGGGTCTGGAAATGGCGGAATTAGAGCACTTTGTATAAATCGGTCTTGTGAAACGAATTCACATCCTAACATAGACGTCACTACATAGCCTAGTGAGTGTCGATTAGGGATAGGGGTGGTGAACTTCACCACTCCCAGAATCTGTTTGGATGCTGTGAATAGGCACATTGTTAAAATATGAAATCTATTGACTGGTTAAGACAATTTGAAAACAAGTGCATCAAGTAAGAATAAGAGCGCCGTCAAATTATGGTACAGTAAAAAGACGATAAAGCTCTCGGCTTTGATCAATCTTTGAGGGATGCGCCATGCATTCGACTTCATTAAGCATCGTTTGTAGGCGACTGAATGCACATCTACCCTCTACAATGACTCGCGATGGCCTACAGATATATCGAGCCAGTGCTGCTATCCTCTCAGAGAAGTCTGGTGTCAATTTGCCCACCCCAGAGGGATGGAAGGCTTAGCCGGCTGTGGGCGACTACGGCACAGTAGACAAAAAATTGCGACCAGGAAGACATCTAGAAACTACCAAGTTTATAGGAAAAGAAAAAGAATCAATTTTTGAATCCTGGAACGAGTTGTCATGAATACAGTTGGAGGGAAACTCGAAAAGGTAACACTTCTCTGCGCTTACCAATTTTGACGAGATGTCTTGCCTAATACGTCTCGCGGCTGTGAATTCACTAACTTGAATCAGGCGGTTTATTTGTGTACCATAACTTAGAACAGTCCTTTGTCGATGAAGAGAAGTCAACATTTTGCACTTTAGTGACGCAGGCACAAGCACCTTATTAAAGTAATTGAGTTTTAGTTTATCTAATACAGATTAGAACCAAAAGTAGTACTCTTATAAGCGGTTCATCCTTGCGCTGCGCTGCACTACACCCTTTAAATTATTGCTTCTTTAATCCAACAACATTCAGCCGAACTACATTAAGAACTGTACTTAGATTTATCTAAAACATTGTTTATTTTAGTCAGAAGGTGAAAGTAGAATGTGAAATAACTGTCGCAAACACGACGCTGAACTGGTTAGTAACATCTGGTTATGCAGGCTGTTAGATGGATGACTGGTGTTATATGCTGTTCACAACATATTGATAAAAAAAACGTTAATGATAGCCATTGTAAAACCAAGAGAATCATAGTGGACATAGTGAATATACGCTACCGACTTGTTCATCTTAACTACGAGAGTAGAAGAAAACTGTTCCATACTAAATCCATACAATCTAAGAACAGCCAGGCAGAACTTTTTTCCGGATCGTTTAGTTTATACGAAGTTGCTACAGACACCTTAGTTTAGCTAATGTTCCGGGGCCTCTGCCTTCTATAAAGTAGCGGTGATTCGAGGAAATTGTCCATAGCCGTTCGTTCTCGAGATCTGAGTCTTCATGGTAGTATCGAGTTAAATCCAGTGAATTAGAATCCTCAAATGAAGAAACGTCATTCGGCAGCGCAAGTAGTTATTGGTACAGCCCACCAGGAAGTATGACTTTGGTTCGACACCTCCCAGCTCTCTCTTCCACTGCGCGTTGGATTGCCTGAGCTTGGAACTATTCTCCTGTCTACGTGGATCTCCTAAGTTGCAAGGAAAATCGACTCGATAAGCACTCCACGACATCTGTAATAAGACGAAACCCTCAAGTAGCAGCAGAAACAACACGTGAAATTTACGAAGAGCTTAGCGGACGGTGAATGCGTGGAAAACGAATCGAATGCAAGAAGTACCGGGATCCGTGCGGTACATGTGACGGCACGACATGTAAAAGAAAATAAATAAAAGATAGTTGTAAAATAAATGAGTAGGAAAGCTTTTAACTCAGTAAGTTGAACTAAGTTAAACTTCGTTATCTTTTAAACGATAGACGCACCAATTTCGAAAGCCAGAAGAGCGATACTCAAAGTACTAGCACTGCGAAGCTTCAATGGAACGATTCCACGAAACTCAACGAACACCCTAAGTTTTCCTGTCCTGATATCGCGCTGGGCTTAAAAATCCGACAATGTTTCGCCGTCAAATTCGATAACGTTTCAATGTCATCTTAATCAATCAGCAACGTAAAAGTTCTCTTTGCTGTCCTCATACGACTCTACTCATTAAATACCATTGTACTGTCTGCTGTTGGTTATTCAGCACTACATCAGGCTGTCTGAATGTTCTTGTCAGTTTTGCCTACGTTTTGATGCATCATTTTTAGACCAGGTTTCATTTTCGTGTCAAGTCTTTGTACCTATATAAAATCTGTTTTCTATAGAAGGTTCTGCAAATAAATCCGTGGAAACAAGTAACTTTAGGTCGCATTTTTATATGCAATCAGACTAGAAGGTAGAGCCGCTGAATGCGCTCCCGTTATTAATGTTTCATTACGGGATACCCAAACGTTTATCTTTAACTTCATCATCGTGCTGTGTTTGGTAGAAGTTACGTAATGAAGACGAGAAATGGAGTTATAGAAAAGACAAGCTGCCAGAAAAGAGCAGCAATGCTAGTAGATGAGCTACTGTCACTGTCAGTAACCGTTTGAATTCGGTAATTTGAGCAGATATTTCCACAACAGCTCGAGTACTTTCGAAAGAACTAAGTGTGGATATCGCACCACCTTTGGAGCTTGGAGCTCTTCAACTGAATTCGATAGTTCATAAAGAAAACGCACAATTGGATACCACGCTAGATGAAAAAAGCGAACATATAGGTGACACATGTCCTGCAGATCTGTTTCTCATTAATATTATGACATAATGGATTATTGACCGAGACCGGATTCTGTGCTGCAACGGACGACGTACTGCCAACGTTGTGCAAGACAAGGTGCTCAAACACTTCCCAGATTTAGTTCACTTCGAAAAAAAAGTTGTTGTCAACTATTAGGTCTTCATGGAGCGAAATGATCAGCAACGACTTCATCGACCATGGCAAAACATGGAGCAAGGAATCGTTCTAGGAAATCGACGAAGCGTTCCGAGGATGGAATCGTCTGCAAACGGTGTTGCTCAACCAAAAGCGACCAACTTTATCGCACGACAACATCCAATCATAGAATTTGGACATTGGACTTCATAATACTTTCACTCACTCCAATTAACTACACACTGGAAAGACCTGAAACAAACAGCTGCTGATGAAAATTCACCCCCAAGACTAAAAAGTTTCAGGGCTCTAGAACTGCCATATGGGAGTAATGAACTTGAAACTTGTTCCAAGATCGGTGTAGTTTTTGGAGGATTTTGATCTGATTAACGTTTTTCTACGAACGCTTCCAAACGTAGGCAAATAAGAAGCTGTACTGCCATGACTCCATTGACAGCAACAAGCGAAGTCATAAACAGAGTACCTTCATCAACTTCCTCGCCAGTTCGCATCCGAAGTGCAGTTCTGACGGCGTACCTCAAAGGCACTGATTAATGCCGATGATTGCGTTCTCTACTCTTTGGTAAAAATCATATAACTTAATGTTTTAATCTTAACTCTTTTATTTACTGCCTTTTTCTTCTTAATGGCAGGGTATGTTGTGAAATATAACTCGCATGAAGTGCTGAGATATCTGCAAAACTCGGGACCACAGGTGTATGCAGTGGAGAACGAACACGCGCTGTTGTCCTTACCGGGGAGCAGCGCACTTCACCACTAC
>UYYA01004413.1:52929-87466 GCA_900624975.1 Angiostrongylus costaricensis
ACAGCGCGTGTTCGTTCTCCACTGCATACACCTGTGGTCCGGAGTTTTGCAGATATCTCAGCACTTCATACGAGTTAATGTTTTAAGGTAAGAATTGCTATGGGGGTCAGCGTATCGGGTTTAAAGAATGATATTCGAACGCCGTATTTCCCAGCGATCGAAGATTCGGATTGAAATAATAGATCTAATTCATTGAATAATGTTGAAGCATCTGACTATCTCCTCGTCTCTTTACCTCAATGCCAATTTCTCCTCTATAATTGCAAAAAAAGGCTAAAATTTAACGCAAAGTGCTGACTTGAACTAAGATAACGAAGAAACCCAGTCAGGTGACGCTGATTTTACTGACGCTCCTCAAAGAAGATGATTCAAACGCAGTCGTTGGTTTACCACAGTCAATTCACATATAGATGTTAACAACTTACACATTTAAACCGACCTATGCATCTATTCCGACTTTCTATTAACTAAATTCAGTCTCCGTCTTCCTACTCTCCCAGATTCCGTGCTATTTTTCTCTTGCGTTCCTATCCGAAAAGAAATCAAACTAACAAGTCATGAATGCTGAATTGTTTACTACTTCACTTCTCACGCTTGACGACTTTCCGACCTGCAAATTGATTTCATAAAGAACATTGAAAGCACGAGTCATAAGCCTCTTGATTTCTGCCTCAGGACACTTACCCCAATGATTTTCAGAGATCAATCGCTTTTTCTGAAGTCTGACCATTCGATACAAGCATATCTTATTTTATATATGACCTTATTGGTGATTGAATTTGAGAGGATGGGACGTCCGAAGCCGTTGAAACTTTGATAGCATAAGCAATGAAGTGTAGCTAAAGTATGTCAGAGCAAATGTCCCTGACAGTAGAATGTCGTAGTGGTCGGCTCATTGGGTTAAAAGGGATTCATGGCCCAGCTATGTGTTGTCCGTGTCTCATAACTTGTAACAACTTGCAACCGCTCCTAATAGGAAACGTCTGTCATCATGTGTAGCCGCCTTGGTATTGATTCTCATCAACGAATGTCCGCCCCGTCGCGGTATTTTTACAACGACACACCAAGTGACTCCGATCTTCTCTCACAAATATGCTCATTATGACTTTTGGAAATCTTGTAAGGACCCTTTATCCTTAGTTCAATTGATTTTTGTTGACAATTAACCATCACGCATAAACACACATTCAAAGGAAAATAAGGACTATGAAGCACCAACCAAAACGTGATCGGACAACTGTTCCTCAACAGCAATTTAGGCCGTCATATTCTGAAAACTCATGTGAAAATGTCGAGCCATGTGCAGAAAATGAACAAAAGGCTTGACGCTTTAGATAGATGTCAGGTGGCTAATCATTGAATTAGTGGTGCGATGAGCTGTCCCGCCCCTTTCCCTCTTTCACAATGCAATCGATAACGCGATAACTCGTCCGCGTGGTGGCGTCTTTGAGAACATTTGTTTTTCTTCGTCTGCTCAGTGAAAACAAAGTTCCCGCTCGATCAACAACTGTTCATAAATTATAACACAGTCTTAGCTCCTGCCCTCAGCATGTGCTCCGTTTGATCACTGCAGATCCCCTGGCGATTTTGAAATGGGAGAGGCCTTTGCGGTTGCTGTCGAGCCTTGTTTTTTTGTGTTTTTTTTTGCGTTCTTTCATAGGTGTCGTTTTTTTACATCGAAAACAATTTAACTACAGGAAATGTGTTAGATGTCTGTTTTGTCTTCAGTTTCGTTAGCAGGACGTGCTCAAAATATGTTCGACTGCTCGAGTTGTATAAAAGACTTTTTACTAACTATGGGATATTGTACGGAGCATTATTCTGCCTACTTGGGCTTTTTAACTCTTGAACTTCATACTCTTTTAGTTCCGTTGAGAAATTCCTGTATAACTCGTCCGACATTCCAATGAATACGACAGGTTGTTCCTCTATCTTACTCCTAAACGACCATCTGTTGCTTTGTTACTATACAGTGGACGTGGATGTTTATATAATTTACTCTCATTCGAGAAAATTCTAGAAATGTCTGGTTTCTTTTCCCATTCGTTTAGAAAAATTTTTTCCTTATTTCTTTAGTGAGATGGTAGTTGAGCATTTTTGCTGTAATCTGTCACAGAAATTCGTATTATGATATTTAAATTTTGCTACCTTGGAGAATTCAGCCATTACTAGAAAAAACAGCTTAGCCACAAAAAAAATGGGTTACAGTGGACTTTGTTTTCGCAGCATGAAATGTCCTACTGGAGTTTCTACGATTCTCCACTATACCCTGAACGGTTAACGGGAATAATTTCCAGCAGTGCATCTGGTTTTCACCTTAACACCTGAATCAGCGGCTTAATCATCAACTGACTCAAGGAGACCTCGCTAGAATCTCCATTTGTCTCTGTCGCGCGTGGGAGCTGCTAAACCGGCTTCACTAGATCGAAGAGCACGAACATCCTCGAGCTTTTATTTTTAGAATCCACGTTATTCCTAGCTTATCTTCCTGTTGAAAACGTTGAACTCTTTCGTCACATTAAAAATCCTTATAAATTCGGTTGTTGACTCTGTTACGATGATTTCTCGAACTACAAATCAGTTTGGAATAGTAACAGGTGCTATTGCACTTTCCAATCAGATTCTTTTCAAGTGTGAATTGTATGGCTCAAATTATTAGTTTAAGTTGCAACGTAGTGAACTAATCAGTTCCTTGCGCACTTAATTGAGGCCACCACCAACCAACCTGTTTTCTAGATGGAGAGGGAGAGGGAGAGAGAGAGAAAGAGGGAGGAAAAGAGGTGGGGAGGGGAGAGAGAAAAGAGTGAGGAGTAGGAACAGAGTAATAGAAAAGTGAGGTTGCGTTGATTAAGCTGTTGGTTAGGTTGGAACGATACAGCGCACAAAATTAACACCTTGTTCCGACTCGGTAAATCAGCAAGAATTTTATCTCACTTTCAAAAACAGGAAATCCCTTTTCCCTTATCCGATGTTTTCGTCTTTCTAAAAATTCTTTTCAGTTTCTTTTCTTCGATCGTCCCTTAATTCTGTGGTTTTCTCCAGGAACGTAGATAGGCTTTGAAAGTTATAGTAATGGAAGAGAATCCTTCGAAATTTCGTGGATATAAACAGTTGGACGTCCCCGGACGGGCAGATGCTGATTATGTGTTTATCGATCCTCTATTGTTTGTGCACGTCGTAAAATAATGCTCTTCATGAAGCCCCTAAGCCAACGGCTTCAATTGGACACCCTGTCTCCACTCATCCTCGTCGCATCCATTGTTTTCCTTACAATCTGTTCTTCATTACTCTGTCTCCTATTTTATTAATCATCTTGAAAGGCAATTTATACGTTGCCTATTTGGGTTAAGGAAAATGTGCTTTCCTCTTCTTTTTATCTGACAGCAGCTTATTTCTGTGCGAATGAAGTCAACTTGTCTAAGCAAACGAACAGGAAAACATTAGGCTTTGGAAAATCTTTGGAGTTCGATGAGGTTTTCATCACCAACTTCTTAGAAAAGTTATCTAAGAGACATGAAGACAAATCGAAAGACACTTTTCTTTCACAGATTTGTGCATATTGTTGTATTCTCGAATGAAAAATTATTAGGAATTGTTCTTGACGTATTGGATTGAGTTTTACTGTACCTGACCGCAGTAAAGTTCTTTGGTGATGGCAAATCTCCTGATCCACAAGGGCTGCGGCTGCCTGTAATGGTGAGGACCTGGGGCACATATTGGCAAGGCTGACCTCTGGATTCCAGGTTACCACAATGGCTTAACCAGCAAATCTCCGATAAAAAGTAATAGTAATTAAATAGTAGTTACGCTGGGCCCGCGCAACCAGTGATTGCAGTGGGGAACGAACGCGCTATCGTCCTTTCCGGGGAGCAACGCGTTCACCACCACACCATGCGGGTCCTTTGTTTGGTGAACGCGTTATTCCCCGGAAAGGACAATAACGCGTTCGTTCCCCACCGCAGACACCTTCGGTCCGGTGTTTTGCAAATATTTCAGCATCATTGAAAGTTATATTTCGCAATGTACCCTGCCATTAAAAAGAATAGGCAGTAAATAATAAGTTAAAATCTTTTTGTTATTGTTAGATATGCATTTTTTGACTTTTGATTTAATTTTTCCTTACTGCCTACTATTTTTTTAATGGCAGGGTATTGTGTGAAACATAACCATATTGATGTTGAGATATTTGCAAAATTCCTAACCGCTGGTGTTTGCGGTGGGAACTGAACACGCTGTTACCCTTGCCGGGGGTTAACGCTTTCACCACTACATCATGCGAGTCCCTCGTTTCGCCTTTCTGTCAGCCTTTTAACAAGTTTGGTAAACTATGCTTTGGAAAAAAACTGCTCTGAATATAGTACTTTTGACAGCATGGAGAAGGACCATATCGCTGAGATTGAGCAGGCAGAAGCATCTTTAAAAGGAGATTGACTGAAAAATTACCCCACTGTAGTGATTCGGTATCGATGCACCAGATTTTTCAAAGGTTTCAGTTCGTCCAAATGGTTTAATTTCGTGGATATTTGAAATTTACGTTCCTTCTGGAGCCATTAAAGACAGAGATATTCAGAAAGACATTCGTTGAAGACATCTTCATACATGAATGATAATGTAATCATTTGAGTTGTTTCAAACATTTCCTCGATTCATTCCTAGGATAAAACCTTTTCACCACCTCCGTCGAATCCATTGATTTCCATGCAGTAGCAGTTTTCCCAGCCCTGGTGAGCGAGAATTCTGCTATCTGCCAAACCGTGTTGTTCGGCCATCAGATCAGTCTGAGAGTATGGCAGTTAGAGAAATGCATCGATATCTATGGATTCCTGGACTCCTATTGTACTGGGAGAGCTAGATTTGCTCATGTTCTATACTAATGCTCATCCTCTTTCTTCCGAGACATTTTTGTTACCAGCAGTTAACTTTGAACAACAATATCAAATTGCATAGTGTTATTACGTTTCCTCTCCACGGTTTACCGCCTCATCGTGGCTAGTAGGTGTTCCTGGGTGTCAAGCTGCAATGTACAACGCGGATTCATCCACCAGCAGGGTCTCCCAAGCTGAGAAAGAGTCCGGCGTTTCCATCAGAAAGCCCAGCTAAGAGTAAACCAATATCAGCATCTACCACTGTCGTGGTGTCAAACTAGTCGCATGGTGGCAAATCTCCCTCTTAAAGATAAAGACGACGACTGCCTGCTGTGGTGACGACCTGGGGCAGACCTTTGCCACACTGTCCTCGGGACCCCAGAAAACCACATTGGCTTAACCAGCAAAACTGCGGAGAATGGAAATTATGCTGAGGCCAGCACAACCAGTGAAGACGGGCCATCCAAGTATCCACGTAATTAAGTATTACGTTTTTCTTTTGTACTTTATTCCAAAAAACAATCCTTGTTTGGGTATCAATTTTCCATGGTTGTACTTTATGACGAGGATTTTATTCTTTGTGTTCCTGTTTCAGTGTCTCGTTCATTTCGTTCATGCTTTCACTTACACACATACATGCATATGTGGCATACATACATAGACATACACATACACACGTTCACACACATGCAGGCACACACACACACCCACATACGCATCTACATATCCTTTCATCCCTATTTATTTGACCTCACTTGATCAGTGTTTTTCCTTACTTTAGATTTCTGATGTTCTTTTTCGCTTCCCATTGTTATCTAAACAATGTTGCTTAACATTTTTCGTCGACATCAGAGTTCTTCTAGCGAATACAAACCCACAAGAAACTAGACGAATAACTTTTATGTTCTCGTGAGACAAGTATCAATTTGAGGAAAAGACATTCTCATGTTCTCTTCTATCGTTCCTTCAGTTCTTTTCTTTCTACCACAACAGATTCATTTGCGTTACCACTTTATTCCTTTATTTTATGTGAAGTTAACAAATATGATGAAGTGTTCAAACTTAGATGAACGGCTAAGGGTGAAGCAGTGAGAAAGAAATTACGGAGCAAGTGAAGGAAAAGTTTGAAATGTGCAAGATACCTAGAGAAGGTCTTCTTATAAGTATAAGCACTCTTGCTGAGCTCAACCCACTGTGAAGTGCTGTCATGCGGAAAGATTCTCGGTCCTGTTTTCATCAAGATTACTGGTTTCGCCTCATACCGCTTCTCCGCTTCGTTGTTTTCGATAGGAATTCCCTAAAATTTAGACATCTTAAGTCCATAGTTGTAAGTTACGGTCATCCTGTGAAACTATTCTGTCATATTCATTCGTTTCTTCAGCACTTCAGTCATTAAGTTTTACACTTAGGGGTTTTTTTTTTGACTCTAAACACCACTGTCCTTCAGCTTTAAACTACCCACTGTTTTCAAGCCTCTAATCGATGAATAGAACTACCCTGTTGGACTGTTCCACGCGTGTTTTCAACATTTCAATTATTAAATTTCAAATTTAGAGGTTCGTTTTTTGGTTCTCATTGTGGTTGCCCTTCGGCTTTGAGCTATCCAATGTGTTGAAAGCGTTGTGTCGATGGTTGATGTGTCATCACTCAATCATCACTCTGCTATTTCTTTTCTCATCCATCATCCCTTATGCGAAACCTCGCCTTCTTTTTATCCATTCCCCATTCGAACGTGTAAGTTAACTTGTTTTTCTAAATGAACTATATAAAACGTTTTGGACAACTAAATTTTCAACAGATGTTATCCTATTTCTTGTTTTACACATAGATCGATCCCCTATGCTATTCCTTCTTGTCATATGAAAGCTACCTTTTTCGATGATTTGAATGCTTCGTAATAAATTAACATCGGAGACGAGTGAAATCTATTATAAATGACTGGCTGGATTTAAAAACTGGGGGTTATCTGATGAGTTTAATTGCTAGATCTGATGAAGTTCAATGCCGAAAATTAACACCGTGTGCTGAAAGTTGTCGTCCTAGAGCTTTTTTTCTGCCTTGAATCCATTGTTTACCATTGTCGTTAGAATCAGAACATTGAGACGTCTTGGAATTCTCCCTGCTGCACTCTACTCGATCGCTATTTCGACAAATCGTAGGATTCGCAATAGTCCTGGGGTGGGGAGACACGTTAATGGCTATTGCCAGCTTGAGTGATTCTGTGACTGGTGGTAGTGCTAGTACTCATCCCTTAGAGCTAGTACTCGGTGTTTTGTCGTCCGGCAACACTCTTGGACTAAAGTAAGACCTTAGTCTGTGATAGGTCTACACTTTTCAACAACATTCTTTAGAGCACCTAAACTGAGAGGTGAAAATTCCTAACATCCTTGTTGTATTTACTGTGAGGGAACTATTATATATACAGCTTATTATGTTACAGAAGAACTAAGATCTTAGCACCACTCAGGAGAGTTATAGTCGGAAGAACGTGAATGGTTTTTACGCCTACCCATATTTTTTGCTGAGACCTACCTTTTCCCGACGTGCTGGACCTTTTAGACCTTCGATATTCTTTAATCCGGATAGTTTTCCAATCTTTTTGACAATTCCTTGAAAATCTGGCCACGTTCCTTCTATTCCTCTAGCTTCCCTGAAAAGAAGCGTTTGCGATCTGTCTATAAAGTTTTCAGCCTTTTGTATCCCAGCTCATAATTATGGTTGTTCACGTTCTGTCTGATGTGGTGTCATTCTTTTTTTCTTCATTTTTGAGAGTCGACGATTTTAGATGCAAAATCACCGAACATGGCTTCTTATAATTGTGATATTCTGCGAACAACTACATCCTTTGGATGCTAGACGAGGCGGAATTCTGGGCGGGTCACGATCCAGAGGATCATCAGCCGCACGAATGGGCAGCGGGGGCCTTTTTGGAAAAGGAGGAGGTTCGAAAGCGATGAGAATTATTAACCGCGTACTAGGGTTGCCACAGAATTTCTGGCGGACGTTGATAAGGCTACGTCGTATTTGGCCGTGATCTGTGGTGCTCACTCGCCTTTTGTTGTCGCTACCGTCAAGTGGCGATTAGCGGGACAAATCCTTTTTCTTCCTGAAAAGAGCAACGCGTTCACCACCACACCATGCCGGCCTTTCGCTTCACCTGTCTCTCAGCTAGTTCCATCGATCAGTGGCGTCAGTAAAGGTCTTAGACGTCGATCAAAGATTTCTAGAACTTCTAGTGACCCTCGAAACCTGTTCTAGGATCCATTAAGGTCCAATTTCTTCAAAAAGCGATATGTCTGATCTCTACGTATCAGAATCCATTAGAATTAATGCTTAATGGATCGAAACACTGCCATTACCTTGACCGACACCGAATATCGTAGTATTATGATGGAATTTAACGAGATTAGTAGAGACAGAAAACAGTTCTCGGTTCCATCATGGTTTAAGTTGTGCTGAAGCGATATATCTGATCTCTACTTACCTAAGACTAAGCCTAAGCCTAAGCCTAGGCCTAGTTCTAACTAGCTGAGAGGCAGACGAAGCGAAAGACCCACATAGTGTGGTGGTGAACGCGTTATTCCCCGAAAAGGACAATAGCGCGTTCGTTCCCCACGCAGACTCTTGGTATTGTTTCTAACGATCATATAAACGCTTGTTGTTTAGTTCACCAACATCGACCTCATCAAACTGGCCACGGTACAGGATGGGGACACAGTGGAGGTGGCTGGGGTAGTGGAGGCCGTCAACAACATGGTAAGCGAATTTATTGTTGCTAGACTACGTATTCATGCTTCAGTGAGATTGTAGGAGACTTTTTTTACACCAGCATAGGTCCTCAGTGCCTGGCGATAAGCCGGTGAAGAAGATAGTGCTATCATAAATCTTACATAAACCACTATACACAGATCTAGGCTTCAACACAACTTCGTGATTTTATTGGTGTGATGCGTGAGCATGCGTGCGAATGCATGAACAAGTTCTTCGTTCCTGGTATGACGAGAAGGTCGTGTGAAGTTGTTCCTATATTGCCACCGTAGGTAAAGTCACCAGTTGTCGTAGGTCGGAGTAAGATTTCCCATCTTAAGGCTAAGTTTTTTCGAGGAGTGAAGCATGTTTATCACTGGCTTAGTATTAGTTAAAGTTTTGAGTAGAAATGACAAAATGGCATTCGGCTTGATGAGCATGTTGGAAAGATGAGACTTTCTACACACCACAGTTGGTCTTCCAGAATGTCATCTTCTCACGTTGTGTTGTTAGAACATCGAAGGACTTTCTAGAAGTTTGAAGAAATCTCCGCACATTTTAATGAAAAGAATTTGCTTTTCTGGGTATTCATTACCCCTTATGGAAGACTCGAGNTGAGTGTAGAATGTCGTTGAAAGGCCAATTCTTTGAAGTATTCTAATAGTAGGTACGGAAAAGTTCGAAGAATAAGATCTGTGCGTTTGAATTATTTTTAGTTCTGAAGCACTCCGTTTTCATTATCCAGGAATCGATTCGTCAACTTTTCAGGAATGGGAAGCAGTTGGGGCGGTGGTCGGTCGCAGAATCCAAAGTGAGTAGTTTTGTTATTATAGAAATTGATTGATTCGGAGAAAATTTTCTTCGCATGTTTATTAATAGCTATGACTATAATGAAATTCATGAGAGCACATTACAAATGAGTGTGACACCAGTGTAATGCACACACGTCTTGAGGATTCTAGTGGTAATTTCGTGAATCTTGTAGTCAACTAGCTTTCCAGCAATAGTGTTTTTAAGCAGAGAGCGGATAGCACAGTGGTAGAGATGTCTGTCATCACGAGTATGGTACTAATTCGATTCTGCAGCCGTGCAACCAAGCCTCTCATTCCTCCGGTGTCGAGAAATTGGTATCGGACTTGTCTGAGGAAACATCACTCTCTGCAATCCAACTGGAAGCGCTCCAGACCGGCTATCTCAGGACTCCAGGGAGAATTGCTCGACCAGCATTATACGACTTCTAAGATGGAATTAAGATGCTCAAGCATCTACAGAAGCCACACGTGAAAGTTGGACGATCTTCGTGGACAATGGATGCGAGGAAACGAATCGAATGTGAGAAGTTCTGAGATCCACATAGTAGACATATAAAGAAGTAGTAACTCCCAAACCCGGTTTTCTATTAACCTCGGCATTGATTGAATAATTCTTTCTACTTCTGTTCAGCAAACACGAGGTGCTATTTTGTTTCTTTATTTACGTACAAGCTGACGTTTCAGCGGATTTCGCCTTCCTCAGAGCCTGGAAATGTCAAGTTGACAGCAACCTATCCGGCCAAACACCTCCATAACCAAACAAAGAAAACGCCAAACCAAGATTTCAATCACATTTAACACCGATAATCACCGACACCGACACCGGTAACGATAATCGAAATACCACCGAGTAATCTAAGACGCCAGTTAGTTCGTAACCGCCTATACGACCGTCTATGTGCAACGCAAAATTGCATAATTTGCCCCAATGGTACAGACGGTGACTGCATGAGTTCGGGTACAGCCTATCTGACCTCTTGTAAAGCGTGCGGGGGACGAATACGTTGGCGAAACGGGTAGACCACTCTGCGTACGTATAAAAGTACATCTAGTCGGCAAACGTAAGCCAAATACACCACTAGGCACGCATAGGACGCAGAGACATAACGGAGAAGATTTTGAAGTAAGGGTTACGATCCTCGCGCAAGAATCGAGAACACAAGCGCGCAAAACTCTAGAGGGATTCTGGATTAATTCCAAGAATCCGAAAATGAACAGCAGTGTGGAATGCCTCATTATCACGCGTGATATTGGACAGTATATAAACCTGTTATTCTAATAGGAGGGGTACATTGCGTTTCCATGTGAATTCTGTGCGGTCGGTCTTCACACGACATACTCAGTGGAAGACTCATAGAAAGCTCGAAAGACCGACTTTCTATAAACCTCGGCACAGATAGTTGTTATATTTATTTATGTGACCTTATAAACTGTTCTTCTTAAGGTGACGCGAGGTTGGTACAGATCTTCGTTCTCGTTGTCGTTGTTTTTGATGTTATTGATCGATGGCTGACGTTTCGGCGACTTCGCCTTCCTCAGAGCCTGGACGTATTTAATATTAGAATGTTTTTATTATTCGGTGGAAAGGAAAGGTCAAAGTGTTAATGAAGATGAAACTTTCAAATAGACGCCATAGACTCATAGAAAGTGGTGAGTGTGCAGGGCTATGTTAAATGTGATTGAAATCTTGGTTTAGCGTTTTCTCTGTTTGGTCATGGAGGTGGTTGGCCGGATAGGTTGCTGTTAACTTGACCTTTCCAGGCTCTGAGGAAGGCGAAATCTGCCGAAACGTCAGCTTGTACGTAAATAAAGAAATAAAATAGCACCTCATGCTTTTAGCTGAACAGAGGTAGAAAGAATTTAAAAAATAGTGTTTTTAAGCACTCTATAAAAATCGCATATCTTAGCATGAATCCTTATGTGTTAATGTTCTTTTAAAGAACCACCATGTTGCACGTGGATAAATAATCTCTAAATGCAAATAAATTTGAGGTCTGGTGGATTGGGTAAGCTCTTCGGCGGCATAATGCACAAGAACCGCGGCCATCATCACGGAGCTCATAGGTCACTGAGTTAGAATTTGTATAGAAAGTATCTGTATAACCACTGTCTTCTGCACAACGCCGAACTAACGCCTATGTGCTTCCGTTCCGAGCTATTGAAACACCGCAGCAGATTGTTTGAGTGTAGAGGCGAGGAAAAGCTGCGAGGTCATCGTAACTAAACTGATAGCTTTCAGATTCACCTCGCATGGAATCGGTTCACGTTCCCGATCGAACACCTTCAAGAATATGATCGTCGGCGCTGCCGCTGGCTACTTAACCTACCAGGCAGGAAAGGCCATCATTCGCTCCATAGCTGCACCGATGATGTGAATAATCTTCTTTCTTTCGTAATTCCAAGAAGAGATATCTGTTAGCGATATATTTTGGTCCGCATATTCTTATTCAAGGTTTTCAAACGAAGTTTTATTTTTTTTATTTCGCCTCTATACCGTACAATTTTGAGGTGGAACAATCGTCCCTACTATTGGGGATCAAGTTACTACCGACCGCAGCGTGGCCAAGAAAATATTTGCCGAATGCCTATTGATCCATCAGATCCACAATTTGGAAACATCTATGAACCGGTAAGACAGTGGATCCTCCTTTTATTATAAGTGCATCTGTGTTTAAGTACGTTTCTTCAAAGTGCCTAAAACTTCGGTAACAGCTCTATGTAGTTTTAGTTATACTTCCATATTCTATTGTATGATTTACCCGATCTAAATGAAATTTCAGGACGGTGTAACTCGTCCGCATGAGATTGTTTGGGGTTGCGGTTACTATGAGTACTGTTGCGGATATGAATGTTGTCGTGGTGGTGGAACATTTACAGTTGGTGGATACAGTGCCTCTGTGGGGTACGCATTTGCGATCATCTATATCGCCCGAGCTTACCTTGTCTGATTTGTGTTAATTTCTGGATTTGTGGTGCTGATTTCGATTGCATACAAATTCAAGACGTGTATACTAGTGTACGAGTGTTTTGGGCTAATGTTCTTGCCATCTTGTTTGCCACCTGCGCTAATCACGTCGAAGTGTTGTTGTTTTCCTTACTAACTAAATACTTGAGAATATCCATCTCATGTCGTTGAAGCCTCCAGGGTGCAAAAATATAAGGGAGGTGGATGACGAATATGAAAATGCGTATATTTTCATGTTCGCCTTCCGTAACCAGACCCTGTTTCGTTATTTTCGCCCGTGCTCTGATTTGCTTCTTGACGCTCGACAAGGCAGTTTATGGAGCGTCCGCAATATGAATTCTCTAGACAAGCAAAATGGGATGTTATTTTACATAATCGTACAGTGACCCTTGTATATTAACATAATTTCATGTAGGCGGAACTTCATTGAACTTGTGAAAAGCAGTGGTTGGAGGTTCCGGGGTGTACAGACATGGTTATTGATCCGGTCCCGAACTCTCACAAAGCAACCACTCATCCTTCAGGGGTTGATTTTAGGCTTGTCTGCGAGATAGAAAACATTTGATGCATCGCTTGTTCACGACAAGTAAGCATTATATAGGACGAATATGCATTCAGTAAGCCTTATGATGTTGTCGAATTCATGACGGATTCTTCGAATCCTTAAGGGATTCATCAACGCTGAACGCCTTGTCCACTATCCTCTTATTTTAACATATAGCCAGTGAATGCCGTATAAAACGGCATTGCTTCCAATGACCAAATTCCTAGTGGTGGTTGGTTCCAATGCATGCTGCAGCCCTAGAACAATACTGTATGCGATACCGTATGAGCTTAAGCAGCAATGAGGCATTGTTACGCACCGCCTTATGTAACCACCACTCTGATCCGTGAAATTACCTGGCACTTTGAGTGCATTCTCACCAAAAAATCCTCTGCTTTCATTGCTCAACTTTTCATTTGTCTACCCTTTCCTCGTTATCCATTCTTTCCCGGTTTTATGTTCGGTTTATCGCTTGTGTGAATTAACAGTTTGATATTTTTCTGTTCCCTATTTGTTGTTGAATTTCGCACCAAATGTGGCATTTCAGACCTTGAGCAATTTATGGTTCGTTTTCGTGACCAGCAAGAATATGTAATTATCTTTCTTCTATCGGAGATTACTTGTAAAGATACAACAATAAAATGTAACAAATCCAAGGATGCTTCGTTGATTTTCCGTCTTAAATGATCAGAAAAAAAGAGCACTTGGCGCGAAAAATTGGACACAAATGTACAACATGATAAAGTAGTTCTCACGAGCGACTTTATCTTAACCTCGCCATTGATCAAATAATTCTTTATAGTCTTGTTGAGGAACCACGAGGTGTTATGTTGCCTCTTATTCCGGTAACGCCGACGTTTCCGCGAACTTCGCGTTCCTCAGAGCCTGGAAAAGTCAAGTTAACTACAATCTAACCAGCCAATCTCCATAACTAATCAGAGAAAGTACGAAACTAGGATACCAATCAAATTGAACACAGATTAGCTTTTTCGCGCACTTACCGCTTTCTATGAGTTTTCCACTGAATATGTCACGTCGAGAGCAACCGCACAGAGTTCACATGAAAGCGTAATATGTCTCTCACATTAAAATAACAGTCTTAAGCACTGTTACGTTTCTGCGCGTTATGCTCGCCTAGTGGAGTATTTGGATTAACTTCAAGTTTATTGACTAGATGTTATTCTATACGGACACGGAATAGTCTGCACGTTCGCCAATAATTTCGTTCTCACACGTTTTGCAGGAGGTTAGGTAAACCGTACGTGAGCTCATGCAATCATCGACTCTATCGTTAGGGCAAATTACGCAATTTTGCATTTCAAATAAGTGGTTATACAGGCGGTTACAAACTAGCTGGTGTCTTACAGTGCTCGGTGGCATTTCAAGTACTGCTACCGGATTCTCTGGACCGGACCTTCACAAGCAACTTCTTATAGTTGTTCTTATCTCATTTGAATTGAAGCGCAGAATAGACGAGACTTTGCCGTAGCTAGAGGCGTCGTTTGGTGGCTTGCGTTTTCCTCTGCACCTAACCGTGGAGCTACAGTTTCACAGCCACTGGAAATGGCTATTTGCCACACCAATTTCCGGGATTCCCTCTTTTTGCTATCTTCCTGTGCATATGCTGGCGGCCTTTCAAAACATGTTTCTTGCACGTACCTTAATGTGTGACGGGTGAGAGGGAAAGTAATCAGCCAGTATGTTTTTACTACTTGGGTCTTGGTACCACTTCGTAATATAGCCGTTTTCGGACAGGTTAATTTCAACGTTCGACATTGGAAGCCAGTCTTCTTTCGGATTCTCTTGGGTAAACTCAATGTGCTCTGATTGCGCGTTGAATAGCTTAAAACATTTGTCCATTTCCTCTTGTGTTGAGCAAATAACAAAGTAGTGGTCTATATATCTACACTAAAGCAATAGCCGGAAATCGGTCGCTGGTGCTTCCATCTTAGACATAAACGCAATGGCAAGACTTGGTGCCAGTCGTTGCCCCACTACCAACTCTCTTATTTGAGCGTTGTACTTTCCGGACCATCTGAAGATTGAGCAGCTTAAGCATTCCTTTAAGAGTGCCATCAACTGCTTTATCTTGAAGCCATACAGATTTATTGGTCGTTCTTGATGTATGAGGTGTTCGAGGATGGCTTGCACAGCGAAGTCATTTGACACGTTTGTATGAAAGGAGGTGAGGTCAAAAGACGCCATCACGCACGCGCTCTTAGTATGTGTCCTACGTATACGACCTAGAAACAATTTGGTGTTCATTAGATGAGGTGGAATGTGTTTTAACAACTGCGTGATTATTAGAATTATTAACTACTTCATTTTATCCGTTAGCCGTTTACACAGCCAGTGATAGGTCTAATATTAAATAACGATGGATTGGTAGACATAAGATCATCGCTGGATACCAACTTATGAGTTTTGATAAATAAATACAAGACAGGGAATACCAATAAAACACGAGTTGAGAGATGATTCAGCCCTTGGCATTTTAACCCATTCGTGGTTCAGTTTTCGGCATTAGTTTTGGAAGTCCTTCGCAGACTTTAGGCGAAAGAAGGAAGCACCTTCAAGATACTTTTTTGTTATCTCAACTTCGGCTCATGAGAATTTACTACACAAACTCTCCATCCTTATCATTAGCGGATAGTCTTATTTTCTTCAACTCTATCAACTGCGGTCCCCTCCGCATACCGCATTTTTGCACTTCTGTGAGGTTGGAGTGATATCTTTCACGCGATAATGATTGAGAAGTTTCATTCGTAAGCATTCGAAACTTAACATCAACTGTATTGCTAGGTTCTTGATGTCTAAAGAGCGGCTGAAGGAATTGGGGTAGTGGTAATGCCCTTACTTCCTGTTGCTTGCTCCTATTTAGTGCTTCATATCTAGCTTCCTTCCGTAACCTATCATGAAGCACATTTAAACTACATGCGACCCTACACAAAGATATCGTAGAAAGTGATTCAGATGATGAGAAATCTTGGCTTAATTCTAACAAGGAGCGTGCCCCTTCAGGAGACCCTTCATCCCTCCTATCACGGTTCGCCTTGAATTTCCTGGCACATTAGTTATCCTATTGTCACTCCTGAACTCTGCTTCTATATCGTCCTTGAGCGGTCGGTTACTTTTTCATTCATACTTTCGTTTCTGATTTCCGTCTTAACATTTCTCCGAATCAACTACTAGGAAGACCGAGCGAAGGACTCGTCGCCGAAATCACACCTCCCTCTGATCCACATCGTGGTGAGGAGCTGGACACGCCCTTGCAAGGTTACGTCAGGACTCCAGGGAGGACCAACTTGCACGACCAGCAATAAGCCAGCCTCATTACACGGCACATTGGGTGCTCCCGTCTATAACGTCAGGCGCTGAGACGACCGGTGAGAGGTCTATGCACGTATAATACCAGAACACTCTCCACAGACGCCGATTTTTACGCCCTTCTTGTCGCAGCAGGTCGCATCAAATTTCATGTGATCGAATTATAAGAAACAAAATCAAGAAGACCGACATACGCGAACTAAACAACGGGACCCTTGTGAATCGTGGAGAAAAGGTCCCGTCACGAAATGTCAGTGGCGCTAGCTCCATCGTCCACCTGTCTATTGTCCATCTCGTCGACTCATGCGAGATGCTTTCCTCTCGCATAGTCGTCCTCCGTCTTCAACTGTCGCATCATAAGAAGATCACTTTCATCATTCCAGTGATTGAACGGTTAACTGGGAGTTGGAAGATTTGAAGAGGCTTTAATAGATTTCAGAAACTTCGCTTTCATTAACTGTTATGCCTACAGCTATCGAATGACTCTAATATTAGGATATGCACAAAGCATTCAGCTTTGATCAATTCGTGAGGAGCAAGTCACACTTTCGAATTCATCAATCGTAGTGAGGTGAGTGAATGCAGTAGAATGCATATGTGACATGTACAATGATTTGTAGTGGTCGAACGATATATGAAATCAGTGCTGTCATCATTTCGTCAGGTATGTACCAGCTTGAAGACCTCAGAGAAATGCAAAGATTGGCTTGCTTGGGGCGTGGGATTCAACCAACAGCCACGTGTGTACTGCATGATACCTATAACCAGTGCTCTACATGCGTCAATGACTCCAGCAAACGCTAGAGAAATTCCATTTATTTTTGCCCCACTAAACACTACCTAGTAGACTTTGTCCGCCAAAAGTATGCGAAGAGACATAATTGTGGTATGATGCCCTTCAATTTCCACTGTTCGCAACGCTGGACTAGTCTCGGCTATGTGGCCCACTAATTTTTTTAACATGACCCAACATCACATATATTGCGCGTAGTCAAGGACTTGTCTCATTCGATTTGATTTCCCCCATCGATTTTCCAGAAAAGTTTCTGGACGTGCACATGGGGCTGTTTGCTAATTGTGGTCTTTGGTCCTTCTTATTAGTATGGTTTAACGCTCGTCAAGCACTCTCTCTAGAATCCAGAATAGTCGTGCCAGAGAGTTCTCAGTTTTCCACGTTAAAGTTTCTCAAAAAGAGCCTTACAGAAAATGAAGGCATCAATTTTTCGGCCACAATTAAAGACACCTTCCTGATCACAAATGGAGACTCTCGTTTCTAGCCGAGTCGAACCAGGGCCCTGGGTGTGCTATTGAATGGCGTCTCTTCCACTGTGCTACCAGCATCGATGATACGCCTTTCTAATGGAAGTATCTAACAGCAAGCTTCTCAACTTACAGGAATTCCTTCGATGTTGGTAAAATCAAGAATGTGTGGGGCTTACCATACCTTAGAAAATAAAAATCGTGTCCAATATTTTGAAAACTAAACGCGAATCTACAGAAATGTTGGGATTTACAAACAAAACATAACCCACCACTATATCGATGATCATCAGCTGCTGTGATGAATGTACGACTTTTTGTTAGAGAAGGGTTACTTAATGGATTTAACCAGGTGGCAGCCAAATTGGCGACGGGCTCGACTTGTTATTGTTGAAATTTCATTCTTCAGAGACTAATCTTCTCACGAACTCACATTAGACAAGAGCTTAATCGGATTGCTCAAACAAAGGGTAAACAATCTCTTCAAATTAAGTCAATGAAAATCATTACCACTGTTAATGTGCTGCCTTGCCTTTCGGACCATACTTGAGAGAACAGGTGGCTATGGGGATTTCATTGGGATCCTTGTCCACTCCGTTCATCTGCTTCCTGTCAGTAACTGGAAGAAAATCATGAAGAACAGCGTGTGCCCAAAAAAGATTTTTCTCATATGAATAGAATTTTGGTTGCGGTTTTCTTCTGAGGTTGTGGAAGTATTTCAGTGAGTGGATTGCGGAGCAACTTCACCTTTACCGGGCTTTGATGAACGCGAAATCTTCCGAAACGTGAGCTATCGTGAAATAAATATTGTGATAACAACCTCTCATCTGCTTACTGAAAAGGCCACCAAACTATCAATTAATAAAATTAAGCCAAGGTTAATAGACATTTCTTGAGGCTACTAAATTTTATCCGCTGTTGATTTATCGATTTCCAGTGATAAAGTTCTCGCCATGCTTAAATAAGAAACGTGTGTCTAGAATCAAACAGGCAAGCGACGGGTTCTAGTGTTTGGCCTTTCACTTGCGCAACTTCAGTTGTAAGGAAGCGCATTTAGGAAAAGGAAAAAATATACCTAATCGGAACAGTCCTATCACAGCCTTTATTCGGACATTTTATTTGGATCAATAGCCGATTGCTTAAGGAGTTTCACAATCATAGAAACAATACCAAAGTGCCTGCGTATTCAAATAAGTAGCTCGGATCAAAAGCAAACTTGGTGTAAGCGTTCTTAGAATCTGCGCGACTTTGCCAGCAAGAAACAAGTTGATTTGCTCCGGTATTGGTTAATTGAAAATTCTTGAAAGTGACAAATTTTTCGGAGAAATGACAAAAGATCGGCAACGGTTCGAAAAATTTTTTCCTCAAAACAGCTTGATTTTGCAGATGCTGAACCTTTAACACTTCACCAATGCTCTACATATTAGGCTCATAGAGAAACAATTTTTCGACTTTAATCTGTACCTTTAAAGTGGCATTTCAGGCCGTGGAGTGGATTTTATTAATCAAAACAAACACCATCGGAATCACTAGATCTTTCCCAATAGGGACAAGTCCACTTATGAAAGAAATTTAAAGGAAGAAAGTAACCTTTGCAATGATATATAATAACATAGCATTTGAGAAACGAAAACCATTGTTAAAAAATGAGGATTTAAACGGATAGAGATCTGGGCGTTGACCAATCTTTGACGTATGAGCCATCCATTCAACTTCATAGGGCATAATAAGTGGTAGCTGATTGCGAACCTCGCCTACACAGTGACTTTAGATGCTCTATAGATGTGCCCAGTCAATAATTTCATCCTCCGAGACATTTTTGAGACGAATTCACGCACCCTGGAAACACAAAAGGTTTAGTGTCCTTAGGGTTCGTGATTGAACAAAGCCCCAGTGTTTAGAGCAGACCACCTCTGACCACTGCTGTACTCTCGCCTTGCTAAAGCATACACGAGAAGAACGATATTATAATCCGTAAAACATTAGTTGCCGAGGACTCTAGTGCAATACGGACTCTGGAGCACCTTTTTCAAGGTGGATGTTAATTTTTGCTTTCAGATGATCGTCGTCAACTACTAATGAGCGCACACGACCTCCTTTTCCATCAGACTCGTATCTCCAGAATGAGACTTTTCTGCTTATCCATGTGCTCAGAAGCAGTTTTTCAGCGCCGCCCGTTAACGGTGTTTTACAATCCATGTTTAAGAACATGGAACAAAACGACATGCCCTTCTTCCTTTGAGTGTACCATTTCATGCAACCTAAAATCATTTTAAATCCAATCGTTGTGGAATAAATCAAGTACTGTAACGAAGAGGAATGAGAATGGAGTGGAAAAACGCGATTTACTTCAACGGCTATTCCGTTTTTTCCATTGAGCGAATAGTATTGTGACTTATTTATGTAATACAAAGCATTTATTGATTTGACGACTTAGAAAACGTCAAATAGCGCGATGTGTAGCCCCACATTATTGTAGAAAAGTGTCCCTTCCTTTCTGCTACCCAGTGCGAAAAGGTGCCACCGTATTTTCTGGTGCATATCGTCGAATCGCTGTTCGCCGTAAACACTTCACCCGATTCCGGAAATTGTGACACTATCAGATTGGAATCACATTCATTTTGTGTAATGCAACAATTTGATTTAGCAACCAGTTGTCTACTGACATCTTTGAAAACAAAAGCGACATGCAGTTGTTCTCTTCATATTAATCAGCCTCATGGATTCTTCTCGCTGAGTTATCGAAAATCTCATAAAGCCAAAGGAAAATTTTTGTTGTTCAACCGGAACTTTGGAATGCTATGGTTCTCCCCCAGCACAGCTTCTCTTATAAAAATAAGAGCTATGAAGTTTACACAATTTTCCCCACACAGCAGCTGTTGAGATGCGTGGAAAAAGCGATAACTAGTTAGCGCAAGGGTAAACGATTGTAGTAGGTGGTGGAGCATTTCATAGCAATAATTCATTCAACTTTGATACTGTCAGCATTATAGCGCGTTTTCAAATGCTGTACACTACGGGATGAGATGACGTCATTTTCATGAAACCCTAATTTGAAATATGTTAAATCACCTGGTCTCACTTAAATACTTCTGTTGAACGTCGTCCATCGAACGTTGACACGATCCATTTTTATCGTGTTTGCAATCACAAATAAAATGCGTTGTTTTTGTTGTGTCAAAGAAGCCCAGCGCGGACTGATGACGTCGATTTGACTGTAATTCATTTAAGAAATATAGCACCTATTTCACAGCACCTTTTTCGCCTTTCTACTGTTTTCCAAGTGGCAAATGATTGTCGAATCATGAATGTTGCGTGTTTCTCTATTCCTTGACGTATTTCTGGTAGAGTAGCTCCGTTTATAGCCTTCAGGTGGTTTTTATGAACTGCTAATTGCCAGACTCGACGTTCCCCTTCGTGGAGAATTATAACTACGATTTTTTTGGAACCGCATGCGTACAAAGCGTTCGGATGTTGTTCCTTGGTCTTAGATAACATTTGGAGTCCCTATCGTTACATTAAACCCTAGTTTGGAAATATAAAATGAAACGGCAAGACTTTCACACCGCCGACGTCCTATTTCAATCATTATTTTTACTTTGTACTTTACAATAAGCGTCACCACGCCAGACCCAGCGCTTCTGGCACTCAACTCGTTGTAGGTATTGAACATTTGCGTAAGAAGAGTTGGAAGGGTAATTACACTATTTTTACCATAGGAAGTTGTGGTAGCAGACAAGCTATTGCGTAGTGAATCTTACAGTTTCTCTTGATGCTTGCCCAACTTTTTCTGGGCTACAATTTAAAGGGACCACGCGAGAGTTCTTCCAAATTTTGCCATCATGAATACTTTCTGGTGTAATGAAAGATTTTGTGAGATTATGCTATAACGGAATAGTCAGTAAATTTGGTTTCAAATGAGGAAACGTCCATGTTAGACAACTCACATAGCACGTTTTGCAAAGAAGACAAGTCTCCCATCCATTATACTGTCGTTCTAATCGTTCTGGTCGATGATGCACAGATTATGTGTGCTTTAAGCTCAAATCTGCTGCCGCTTTCAAAAATGTCTGAAAAGCTTTTGAGTTGTTTCCTTTACTGAAGTTCGTAAATCATTTTGCGTTCAGTTATGCTATCTCACGCAGCAAGTTATAATTATAAGAAGCATTCGGTATCCATCTAACCGTGAAAGATTTGCCGTGCATTAGACATAATCAAACGTTGTTAAGGGTGAAATATCTGGCATGTACAATGACTTACTGTTGCCTATCGATGAATGAGTTGTGGTGCTGTCCTCCCAGAGAAATGTGACAGCAATATGCTGTCCCGGTCGGATAGAAAGCACAGTGAACTCGGGGAGAGCGACCGAGTCAACGACTGATCCAGTACATACTACAGCCTACCTCTATTCTCCAATCTACAATCGCTCCTATATTTAGTTAAGCGATATTAAACGCATTATTATTAAGCCAGTTTACATAATGCGTCTAAATTGAGCATGGCTATTGGCTGCCTAGGAAATAGGCAGTTGGTGGTAAAGATTAAAACTCGATCATTACTCGACCCTAAATGAAGCATATCATTGCTGTAGCGCTTTTGATTTAGCAACTCAATCTTTTCGAGCTTGACGGACACACGTATTGTAGTCCGGTCACTACGGGCTACTAATGAGGTTTACTAACATCGTGAATATGTTCCGCGAACTCAAAAAGAGTACAAAGTCAACCGAGATAAACGATAAGGTTAGGAATTGTGGAAATTATTTTTTATATAACCCTTCATTAGAACTACTGTGCTGCCCACAGGCTACAAATCGTCTTCCAACATTTCGCGTGTTGTTTTGACTGCTTCCTGATGACTTCATCTTCCTTGTGAGTGTCATAGAATGCTGGTTTAGATTCTTTTCGGAGCCCTAGAAATAGTAGGGCTAAGGCGTCTCCAAAATTCAGAAACAGGCACAATTGATTTAACCCAAGTTAGCGCAAACCAGCACTATCCTACCTTAGCCTCTCGCAATGGCAGAATTTTCCTCGGATGTCGAACTTCGATGTACAGTGGACGGTTGCTCGTCCAAGCATGGAATTTCAGGTTGAGAACGAGCTCGACATTTCCACCTGGGATCAGGGCTAAATATAAATCATAGGTAGAATCAGTGCACTTTCGCAAATAGCATAGCCACAGCAGATGTGAAATGATAACGACCTGTGAAAGTGCTAGAACGTTTTTGACACTTCAGGGACAGAAAAGTCTTACCCTAACTACAAATTACCATTTAATGTGACATTTTGCTAGAAATGTGATTGGCGAAAACGAGCCACTCACTCAGTGCTAACCTATGTCATGTTTCGGGTAACGTTTTGCTGTGAACTAATTTGATAGAATTACACAGGTAGCTGAGCGCGTAGAGCTCAGAACAAGAGAGATTCCCAGAAATGCGCACTGGATCGGTCGCTTATTCGATCTCGTGCCACGAACTCACCAAGCCTTCGATCTCACAAAATAAACAAGTTGATCGTAGAGTTGTCCAGAAGGAATAAAAAACTGACTTGATACATCTATTTCTAGTGCTGAGTTTACACGAGGTTGATAAAAGTTTATTCCGCAAACGATTTGACGGTTTCGTTTTCATCAGAGTTGATGATCCGAGTCGATGGTTCAGAGCTGTTCGTGTTCTCAACGTGGCATTCTTCAGGCAACCAGCTGGTTGTTCCTCACTAGAGCATCTCTCTCGAATGAGCCATACTCACCCAGCGATGCTCTTTTATACAGGGCAGTTGTTTTTGATATTGTTATCCGCTGATAATATTTCTTTTTCAACGGATAACCCACCCTGCAGCAGTTATCGGTATTACGTCATCTAGCACAAAGCGATATAAAAATAAAATAGTCAAAATTACTGGCTTAATACCTTGATTCGCCACTATAGCTCTTTGTTTTGCCCAGACATGCATTCAGTTCTCTGAGAAAACCTAGACGAAATCTAATGAATGGCGAGACCGCTTAGGGGTAGATCAACCCCGAACGCTTCGTATTTTTTATCCGACATCATTTTTATAATGTAACCTCAGAAGAGCCCCATATAAGTAGAGATGCAAGAAAATGACATGGAGTTCACGAGAAAAAGCTCGCGGTGTCCTTAGGGAAAGAAATGTGTGTTTGAAATCCATCCACACCTGTTCTTCTGAGGATTTCCAATAAATGAAGCTAAAAATAAAAACAAATTTGATAGCAGTTAATAGTTATCAGTTAGTACAAATATCCCACTTTTTCGTGAAGTCCATTTTTCTACTTCTTTGAAAGATATCAATTCTTCTATGAACGTAACTCAATTCAGAGTGAGTTCATAGCTCTCTATTAAGAAGACTGATAACGGGTTGAAACCTTTAAACCTTCAGAAAACATCAGAAAAATTAGACAACAATGACAGTTCGTTTGATGGCACTACTGAAAAATACATGGATCACATCATCACGAAGATAACAACTGCTGGCTTCACAACGCCAATGTAAGGAAATTGCTCAGTTTCAGAAGAACAAGAGGCAATCGTTATTTCTCTCTGTCTTCTCCCTCTCTCTTTCTGTTCTTCACTGAAACAATCTTCACTACATGGAATAACTAGCCAAGCCATTGTGCGAAGGTTAGATAAACGAAGATCTAAAAGCCCATTAATATATGAAAGCGATTGACCACATCGGTAGCAGCTGTATATTTACAAGCTCAGTGACGGTCACTTTCATAAAGCAGCACGTAATTCGTAAGACTAAGTAAAACGGAAAGTCCTTGTACCTCATCTACTCTCACGTTGATCGTCCAGATTGTCGAATCGGTGTTAATGAAGCGTATCAGAGTCGCATGCTGGAGTTTACCTCAGCACTCGCTTGCTCATGAAGGACGACGAGCAGTTAAGGCGCCAATTAAAGAACTTTGATCATAAAGCCAAACAATGTCGTCGCCTTGAACGATGTTATTCAAAATGCTTAGCTAGCGCTATAGGAGATACTCGTAGAGTCTAGCGTGAAGTCATACACCTAAATTCGAACAAACCCATACTTTCACGCCTCGTTTCAACGTGTGTCCTTTAAGATATTGAAGACGTGATAGTTTCACAATAAATGAAGAATCCGCTAGACAAGGCTCGTACCCACTATACTTCGCAGCACGTTCTTTAAGCGCTCCAGAGATGGTGCGCAAAATTGTTGAACTGAGCTGAACTTCAAACCAAATAGTTGGGATTACCGTGGATCCAAAGCATGAGCGTTTGAGTCCATCGCTTTGTCAGTAACATTCACATGTAACTCAAATTCGGCCTATCCTAGTTTCCTTCTTCCACTTAGTCTCTCCTTCATGTCGCCCAGCTCACTCAAAACACTTGTTGTTTAGCTTTTCTAGTCAAAGTAGCACTCATTTCAATTGGTGCAGTATCACTCCATTATCACTATTACGATCCACTTCGCTATCACTATTCACAACTTCACTTTTTTACATTATTACATTCGTTTCGATAAAGTTTTACTTAACACTTGATACTCGAACGGCCCGCCCTCACTAGTTGTGCGGCCCTCAGCACCCCAGCTCAATCATCATTTTTCGGAGATTTGATGGTTAAATGAAGAATAACTATGGTAGAATAGATCGTCTATGACCACCACGTAGAACAAATATAAGGGAAAACGATCTGATGAGAAAGTCAAACTTTATGTGAGACAACCACAGTGATGCTGAGATATTTGCAAAACTCAGGACACCAGTGTAGAGTGGATCGAACGCGCTTTATCCTTTCCGAGTTAACGTTTTCACCGCCATTGTTCACTGTGGTTCAGCATCATTGGGGGTTATATTTCACATAACACGCTTCAGTACTGTGGAATTCTTTAAACGCCTTCGTCGTTGCTTCCAGAATTAAGCACAATGCACCTGAGGTTGACGTTCAGTTGACGGTCGACGAAATCCGGAATGTATCCACCAGTGCTACCGATTCGCTAATGAGGCATAAAGGACTTATTAGGTTGTCTAGGTGAGTCAACAAATTATTGTCAACAGGTTGGCCTTACATTTTCAAATCTTGCATACANTGGAATGTAAAGCTGCGGAGTAAAATCGTGTGAAGATGGATAAATCACTTGTGAGCAAGTAATGTGTGCAACACTTGTAGCGCAGTATTTAGAGGTACTCTGCAGGATGCGCTGAATCGCATGTTGATTCGACACCGCCGACGGATTGTTTTCCTAATGACTTTATAACGACCCAGGCTCAATGAGCCCTCTATCCGTTCGGAGTGTGCAAACTGGCCCCAGGTTTGTGTGGAAGAATAACACGAAGGATAACAGTCCTGGTTTGATAGATTGTAAGGCCACCATACGTCACTTTATAAGCCAGATATGCATTCAGTCATCTCTAACGATGCTTATTAACATCGAATTCATGGTGCATCCCTTACCTATTGATCAACTCCAAAAGTGTTACCCTTTTTCGTCCAACTTCATTTTTCATCTACTTAATAAGGAAATAACTAATTTCCCATTTATCGGCGTTGCACTTGAACAATCAACCTATACAAGCAGCACTGCTCTCTCCATGAACATGAAGAGCACCCAATGCCGGAATTGCTTTTGCTAAGAGGCCATCCACGTGTACCACGGTTGCTTCTGCTATAGTGACTGCCCCCACCCATGAATTCATCGCTGAAGATGGACTTGTGTTACGAAGCAGCGAACACATCAAAGAATTTAGCACGTATATGTCACTTACTGGCATAATTTCACAAATTTTCAACCAACAGCTATAACGTCTACCACTAGGATGGTTCTCTGCAAGCCATCCGAAATTACAAATTGGCATGTATTGTCACAGTTTGTCCACCTGTGGCGAAGATGGTGTATCTCCCTTCGTAATGAATAACTGGAACCGAAAAACTTCCCGTATCACAGAAATCTGATGAAAATAAAAAAGTCTACAGAATATGCTACCCAGAAGGCTTACCGAGTGCCCAACAGAAATTTGAATGCTTCTGCATTAGTCATTTTCCTATAGAATATTAAAAGAGGGGAAACTTTGCAAAGCGAACTTTATGCACTCCATAGGTGTACACTAGTTCTCATGAAAACGGATGTTTGTGTGATTGTTACTACTCATGTACAGAAGGTAAAACTAAACTGATGGAGTACGGACAAACAGCTTGCCTTCGGAAATCACCTCCAACATAGGGAAGGAGAAGGGAACATTTGGTTAACGTCAATACTTTATCTGTAAACCATCAGGAGGCGGTCTACCCAGCGTTGTTCAGCCAGCTCATGGTCTCTAATAACACGGCAGTATTCAGTGAATACTTTTTTATCCAAAGCTGTGACTTTAGATTAACACAGAATGGTAACCGTAACTTGGTTCAACTTCACTGAATTCAGGGATTCGCTCCCAGCCACTGTTGTGGGCGATCTACACGGGCAGCTAGTAGATTTGCGAAAAATTATCGACCGATGCGGTGATCCTTCAAGAAATACTTATGTGTTTCTTGGTGACTACGTCGATAGAGGAACTCAAGTAAGACCAGGTTTTAACTAATCCTTTAAATATACTATGTAATATTTCGAAATCGACTTTCGTTTAGCCTCGGCTTGATCAATCAATGTGTATTCGTCCTTGGATAAAGTTATACGAGATTGACAAACAATCTTTAGTTGGCTTACGTTTCGACGTTTCCAGACAATTAAGCTTATCAACAACCAGCGCCCTGTACAAAAGAGCGTCGCCGGGTAAGAAAGCCTCATTAGGGAGATGCTCCACAGAGGATCCGACTCGATACGAAGGCAAAGATGCTACACTGACACGCCGAACAACTATGGACCATCGACTCGGATCATCGGCCCTGATGAAGACGAAGACGTCGAAACGTTAGCCGAATATAGATTGTTTGTCAACCTCGTTCAAGCTCATCAAAGAAGGAAAATGTAAACTGTGGAAATTCTTCACTAATTTTTACATGTCTAGGGTCTAGAGTTGGCAATTCTGTTGTTTGCCTATCAGATTCGCTATCCAGATCGGGTGTTTCTGCTACGTGGAAACCACGAAGACGTCAACACGACCAGCACATACGGCTTCTACGATGAATGTATGATAAAATATGGCATACGAGGAGAATGGGTGAGATTCCAAAGCAGTTGTGAAAGTCATTAATCACATGGCACACCAAGAAAAAAAGACTTATTTGGAACCAACTTAGCAAAACTTTAAATTTAAATGCTGCGTTAAGAGGGAGCAACTTTGAAAATTCTGATAGTAGGAGACGTGGGACCCACAGATTTGTTTCCTCGCTAATGCGATTTAAGTAGTGAGAAAACCCCAATGATGTAAGTGTGAACGTAGAGCGGTGCTCGATACTTGGATACCTGGATTCTTGGACGGCCCGTCCTCACTAGTTATGTGGGCTCCAGCATAATTTCCATTTTTCGGAGTATTGCTAGTATAGCCATTGTGGTCCACTGTAGTGACTGGGTTAATCTGCCCAGAGTCTGCCTAGGCAGCTGCCACCCTTATGGATCAGAACAAGATTTGCCACAATGCGACTAGTTTGACAACGTGATACTGTATTCTAGTATTGGTTTACGCTTAGCTGGACTTTCTGGTGGAAACGCCGGACTCCTTCTCAGCTTGGATGACCCTGCTGGAGGACGAAACCCTCGCTGCAACTCGCAAACCCGACACCTAGGATCACCTCTCAGCCACGATGAGGCGGTAAACCTTTGAGAGGTCGTGCTTCATGACGTCTCTAAAACTGTTACGAAAGCAAGGATGGGAAATATCGCTCCCAGATGAGACACTAATATTTTCTGCTAGATGTAAAGAAAAGATGCGCCTTAGTGTATGTGGAAAAGTACACGGAACAGTCACAGGTACTATGTTGAAAGACAAGATTTAAGAGATAAAGAAGGAAATACCTCTAAAAGGCCTAATGACAGAACGTGAAACACTAAAAACAAACGAGGTCACTTTTGAAGCGTATAATGAATACCACAGTTAGTGAAATTAAAGCTTGATAACGTGTAGATCGTTTGCTAAAACATGGACTGAATCAACTTATTTGTCAATAAGCAAGAGTTATTCAGGTTTACCTTGCACTAATCAACGTCTTCAACCACTTGCCGTTATGCGCTCTTCTTGGCGAAAATGTGCTTTGCATGCATGGAGGTCTCTCTCCTTATATCACCACATTGGAAGATATCGAAAGGGTTCGTTCAGATCTTTCTCCGGTCTTTTGTATTAGCTAACCTCAACACAGATCTTCCGGAAGCGCAATGGTTAGAGATGTTGGGCAATACATGCGTGTGTCACCGGTCCGACCTTATCCCTAGTCAATCCAGATGGTCGCCCTTCTGTAGNCCACAAATGGGTAGCAAACCTACGCTAAAAGCTCCCTCTGATTCCTAACGAACTATTTGAGAACGGAATCTGGCGATACTCCACTTGAGCTATCCCAGAATCTCAGAGAGAATCTATTCGACTGGTCTTCAACAACATTCATGAAGAAGACAACTTTCTCAACTAGTAGCCGAACCTATACGCTCATAGGAGGACTTTGCTCATATGGCGAGTCAACCAAGGTTCTTGCAGTCTCTACAATGTACGAGGGCGGATCATATAAATCATAAGAATCATTAAAAAAAGCAGCTCTTTAATGGCAAAGAAGTGGAAAACAATAAGTTTTTATCTAATAGCTCCCTTACGGAAATTTGCAGATCCCACGGCCATCGATAATACCTCCTTACGGTATAATGTGCGATATCGTTTGGTCAGATCCAGACGCCTTTCAAGTGAGAATCTCTTCTAGTTGCTTATAAGTCAAAAATTGCATGTGATTGAAAGAGAAAACAACTTTATTAACACATTTGCGATGGTGCACCTTGATGTCAATGCTGACGTGTGGGGCACTTCGTTTATATCCGGTGAATTTACTTCATTATCGCCTCTTCTCACGCAAACCTTTAGCTGTGATACTATTCACATCAAATCAGTATTGACCTGACCACCGATTATGTTAAGTGTTCTCCTTGTGATTTCCGTGCGTACTGTACGGGTACAGCAACAAAGAGAATGGTGCTTATGAAAAGCGTAGTAGGATATCTAGGTGTTGGACTATTATAAAAACACCCGGTGGAATCTATCCCCGCGCCTATGGTCCACCAAGCCCTCCATTCTTCCGGGGTCGGCAAATTGGTACCAGACTTGTCTGCGAGGATACCAGTGCTGACCCGATACATCGGTATGCCACCGTGAGGCATTGTATAGGCCAGATATGCACTCAATCATCTCCAAACGATGCTTAATAAAGTCGAATGCAAGCCGCATCCCGCAGAGATTGATCAACGCCGAGAGCTTTATCCTTTATCCTTAATGGAAAACCACTGAACACGGTAAAGTCATCTTCTTGCTAAAATCAAGCATTAAAAATTTGGAACTGTGGTGTCAGTGTAATATACAGTTCCTCAGTAAGTGAATAAGAATTTTAGCCAGGATGGTCGTTGTCATGCCGCGGAATCTCATTCTCGTTTGACGAATCGGTAGTTGATGAGTTCTGCACAAATCATAACATTGATCTGATCATCAGAGCACATCAGATAACCGCAGAGGTAGTACAAAAAAGGCCATTTCACCTAAGGAGGAATTTTTTGCATGTTTATTACTCAAAATGGCGTTTATGACGCGATGCATGGAGGTGCAGTGCAGTATAGTGGTCCCTGGTTTGATCCCAGGCCCCTCCACTAACCAAGTCCATCTGGGGTCGGCAAAATTGGTACTAGATTTGTCTGAGAGGGTAGCTAGATTGACTTTGTAGATCGGTAAGCTCCGAAAATCTGTGTACATTCAGCCACATTAACGATGCTATGAATCCAGTTCAATGAAAGGCACACCTCTAGGGAACTAATTTGCTTCGAACGCCTAATATTTCTGTCCTTCTATTTGAAAAGCTGATTGCTATACAGTGGATTTCAAAACCTCGAAAAACATCGTTTCGAATAAAATTAATCTTCACATGTTGGCCTTGCGAATAGGGGCATAGTTCTGGTGCCAATTCGCCGACTCGAGAAGGATTGACAGCTTGGTGTGCACGAGAGCGGGATCGAGAGGAACCTGCTTACATTGTAAGGCACATCTAACCATTGCGCTACATGCATCTTTAAGATATAGATTATTTATTTGTGTTAAGTTACGCCACGTCTATTCAATCACTATAATTTCTCGCTCCCAAATTAGAATGTGTTATGCTCTTCGATTTATTCCATAAATATCTAGATGGTTCACGGAGGTTATCGAATATTCGCTGGTGGACGCTTGGTGACGATTTTTTCGGCACCTAACTACCAGAATATGATGAACGATGGTTGTGTGATGAGAATTAAGAGAGACGTAAGTGAATTCATAGATCTATGGTCGACATCACCCTTCTTTTGATAGAATTTTAAACTAAGTGCTTCATAAGACCAGGGCGAAAAAGCCAGCCCAGTTGCGTTTAGTTGTGGTGTTAAACAACTGCTCTCAGACGACAAACTGAAGCAGTTCATGGGACTGGCCACCAAGAGATGATATCCACCAGCTAACTCTTGTAGACCTCGATATACGAAGATCATAAACTTTCTTACTATAATTGAGTGGAAAATAAAGTTCATATCATTAAATAACACTTGTATTGCGGGTGGAATGAACAATGTGCACGTCAATTTAAACATTAATTTTTTCAGTTGACGGCAAACTTCATAATTTTTCGACCGGTCGTCAGGCGACATTAACAGCACCAACAGCCAAGACGCCACGTTTCACGAAATTTTCGAGTTGTCGGACTTGAATAGATTAAATAAAGGGATAAATTTCTTGGCACTGATTAATCACAAACGGATACACCATGCATCCAACTTCATCTAGCATGGTAGCATGGCTTTCATTGTTTTATAACTGTATACAGTTGAAAAAAGGGGGAGGATGGCACATTGGTAGTGATGTCTGTCACAACGAGCATGGTGCCAGTTCGACTCCACTCCGGGCAAACCAAGCCTCCATCCCTCCGAGGTCAGGAAATTGGTACCCGACTTGTCTGAAAAAAAATCATTTCCTGCAATCCAGCTGGGAACGTCCCAGGCCGGCCATCTCAGGACTTCAGTGAGAATTGCTCAACCAACATTCTACGACATTCAGGATGAAGTAGAAATCCTCAAGCGGAAACCGAAACCACACATAAAAGTTGGAAGATCTTCGCGGACAAGGGATGAGAGGAAACGAATCGAATGTGAGAAGTGGTGGGATACGCACAGTAAAAGTGAAGGGCCGCATAAAATAAATAAAACAAAAAAATACAACTAAAAAATGATTGCAGACGTTAGAGCCACTTAATTTATAATAGATGGCATAGTAAATATTTTTCAAAGGTTACTTAGTTTACTTAGCTTCTCGGCATGGTTTGATAAAGCCTGTTGAACGAAAACCAAAGAGGCAAGTTTGCAGTGGAACGGGATCTTCATCTATGCCTCGCTATCGATGCATTTCTTCCTCGATCCTGAGTACAGGACAGGTCTCGAAGATGTCAACTATGCGGAACTGCTTTGCTATTTGTTTAGAAATCGTAAGATAGTTAAATTAGGGCTATTATAGCCTAATTATGAGTATGCCTCATTCGAGGAGATCGGCCGCTGATATAGACTGACCTGACTCGATACGAAGGGGTAGCTGCCACATCGAGGCGAATAACAAGCGTCGACCATCGACTCGGATCACCGGCTATGATGAAGACGAAGACGTCGAAACGTTAGCCGAAAATAAATGTAATTACCAACCTCATGTGATCTTTTCAAAGAAGGAATACATATTGACTAGTCACATCGAGGTTCAAGGAAAGTCGGTCTCGAAATGAACTCACCACTTTCGTCGGCCACATTACAAATGTGATGGGAATCTGACAACACTACAGTACCATGGATAGGTGTTAGCAAGCCGGTTTCACCGTTATCTGGTCGAAGTAATGGAACATCAAGTATAAAATACTGAGATATTTGCAAAACTCCGGGCCGCAGGTGCTTGCGGTGGGGAAAGAACGCGCTATTGTCCTTTCCGGAGAGCAACGCGTTCACCACCACACCATGCGGGTCCTTCGTTTCGCCTGTCTCTCAGCTAGTTATCAAGTATAATTCATATTTTTCTGGAGGTGTAATAACTAAGCAACAAACTGTGGAGGGTTAGGGTTGTGAATGCAGAGTCTCCCACACGTTCGAAAACCTTTGTGTTAATTTCTTTCATTACGATAATAGAGGCCAATTTGATTCGATGTCACGGAGATTCAATCTAGGACTTCTGATCGCTTCTATAAAACCTCGTTCCACCAAGGTTACCTGGATGTATAAAGGCTTTGCTTGAAACAAGGAAAAACAGAAAAAATCTCTAGATGATTATCTCCTGCCTCTTAACAGAAAGAATTCAACCGTCATCTACGCCACCATGATATAAAAAGAAACCTTATCCAAAAAAAAGCAAAAAATGCTTTTGGTAAAGGGCCCTGGAAAACTAAACCTACATAAGCTGAACCAATAAAAGACAACCTCGATATCCAAAGGTGTACTTTAGCCTCAGATAGTATTTCAATGAGTAAATATAGTTCACCAGCTCATTACTACCGCCATCTTCAAACACCCTATGAAAACCATGAGACATTCAAAACGAGTGTCCTTTGCGCCCTAGTACATAAAAAAAGAATTTTAATGAGTCCTGAACAACGCTTTTTTTTTCTACAGGCATCTTCCAAAGAGATCGGGCTAAGCATACATCGAAAGAAGACTGAGTTCATGAAAAAATCGTGGTGCGAAGGCGAAGAAACTGAACTAGATAACTCTCCGATTTCATAGACTACCTCCTACGTATAACATGGGTGATCAATGAAAACGGAAAATAATATGAAGAAGAAACTAGATAGAAGAAGCAGAGCAGATTGGGCCGTTTTCGGGCCTCTCAAAGAAGCCATCGACCAAATTAAGGACGCGAAAGTCCGTGCTCACCTCTTCGATTCAACGGTCCTTCCAGCGCTCTGTTATGCTGCAGAGCCGTGGGCTGATACTTCAACCACGCCAAGAATACTCCATACTATTCACAGATCGCTAGAACGATGTCTTCCGAAATATAACCGACATTCTTAATACCTAGCTGGATTGCGAAACTGTGATCTTCAAAATTTGCCCCATATTTGGGATCCAGAAGATCAACAGCGAAACCAAAATGGCCCGGTCAGATAACGAGAAGAATAGAGAATAGACGGACGAAAAAAACTGTAAAATAGACTCCACGAGAACGGAAGCCTCTTCTGGAACGGCACCCTACATGTTTGGCGGATGTGTTCGTAACCAAAATTAATCAACTGTATTCGCAGTTGCAGTTATTTTGCAGATCACGGTGCCAGACTCGCGTTCTCCACCATGCTCGAATAAGACCACCACCATGGACGACGATTTCGAGGGAAAGAAACGAATGCCAAATGTGGTGGGGGCCGCACAACTCGTGAAGGCGGACCGTGCAAATACCCAGATATCCAAATAGTGATCCTCCGCTTTCAGATCAGAAAAGATTTCGGTAAGATGTAAATGCGATAAGCGTTCGCATATGATTTCATTTAAATGTCGATGGTAATTGCTGTAGTTCATCTACGGATGTTTTGAAACGAGTGTCAAACGTAACCAAATCTTATTCTCTGTCCCTCCTGGTCAGACACCAGACGACAAGACACGAAACTATACTCTGAAACTACATTTTGAAGCAACACTTTCTATACTATTTCGAAACCGACTTTCTCTAAACCTCGGTGTGACTAATCAATATGCATTCTTTCTTGATAAGCTTGCACGAAGTTGATAAATATATTTATTTTCGGCTAACGTTTCGACGTCTTCGTCTTCCTCAGAGCCGATGATCCGAGTCGATGGTCCATGATTGTTGTTCGTCTCGACGTTGCAGCTTCGCCTTCGTGTCGAGCCAGGTCTTCCTCAGTGAGCCA
>UYYA01004413.1:88419-110011 GCA_900624975.1 Angiostrongylus costaricensis
TGGCTCACTGAGGAAGACCTGGCTCGACACGAAGGCGAAGCTGCAACGTCGAGACGAACAACAATCATGGACCATCGACTCGGATCATCGGCTCTGAGGAAGACGAAGACGTCGAAACGTTAGCCGAAAATAAATATATTTATCAACCTCGTGCAAGCTTATCAAGAAAGAATACTTTCTATACTATCTACAAGCCCTATGTTACATACTTGTTAAGAACTCACCTTATTGTAAAAGATTTAGCGCTAATGCGTATGGCCCTATACATGTGCTATCTCAATTGCTATAACCAACTGGGTGTTTCATTGCTAAAATACGTCTGTGGTCCTGTCACGAATGACGTTCGCCCCGGTAATTGGGAATGATCTTATCCATACAGCGATGTTCGTGGTGTAGTACTTCACACAGGAATTCTACTTTTTTCTTTTCCGTTTTATTTTCGCTCTTCTGTGCTTTGCTTGCTAAGCATCCAACGAGGAACACTCATTTCAATGAACTTCCTCGCGTTGAGGAAGAAAACGACAAAAGTTGAGTTGAGATGAAACAGAGAGAAGAGATGAGGAAAAGAAAGACAAAAGAAAGACTGAAAAATAGAATGATCCTATGAACTTTTCCGTTATAACAGCAAAATACAAAAGGAGATTACGAATGAAAGAGAGGAAAGAGGGAAGACGGAGAGAGTGAGCCAGAGAGAGACCGTACGGCTGAGAGTCAAAATTTGTCTTATCCTTCGCCCTGAAACTCGCTCACTCTGGAGCGGTCAGACATGCAGAGTGCTTGGCAGCGCCCCTGTAATCCACCGGCTGGACGCCTCCTGACACTGAGCTCATCCTTGAGACCGTAATCTTCTCGAATTCATATCGCTTCTTTCTTTTCTATGCTTGTCGTTTTTCATTTAATAGCAAGCTCATATCACTTTTATTAACACTTACAGTGTTTCTCCGAGTGCAAAAGGCAGTTTCGATGATTCTGGTGTGGATCTACCTGTTGGCTTGTCATGGCGTCCTCCAGTCATCTTCTTTACTCCTCAACGGTTCCTTTTTTGATGATATTCACTGTCCCCAATATCACCACGAGTTATCTACTAACCACTAATTAGTTAACGAAGTGCAAAATGTCATAAGTACTAATGTGGATCACTATATTGATTTTTCGGGAGTACGACTACTTGGCATTCTTTCATAAGTGTACCCTATTGCATAACATTGAAAGTAAAGGCTTATGTTGTTTTTATCGTTCCTCATTTTCAGCTTTACTAATTAGTTCCATAAATATTTCGTGATCCTCCCAATAGTACATCACCTTATTGTCGCTGGGAGGTATTTCTGGTTGTCGGAAACCCATGTACAGCGGAGAGATTCATTCCATCGGGAGGGTCTTCCAGGCCGGTAAGGACTCCGGCGTTTCAATCGGAAAGCCTATCTTTCTAGATTTTTCCTAGATTAAGCGAATACCAAGATCCTTCACCGTCCTGGTATCGAACTAGTCAAAAGTACCGAACATCGAAGTCGCTTGGTGGCAGATCTTCTGATCCGTAAGGATTGCGAGTGCTATGGTGGTAACAATCTGGGGCAGACTTTGGCTAGGCTGAGCTCGGGACTCCAGGGTACCACAACGGTTAAACCAGCAAAACTCCGAGAAATGGATTGCTGTGGCCCGCAAAACCAGTGATGACGTGCCATCCAAGTATCTAAGTAATATTTCGTGATGCATTTAGTGATTTGTACTCTGCATTCGACGTTTGTAAACCGTGTTCACAAAGGAAGGGCTCTTTTTGTAGCGCTGAATAGTGTTCTGCGGGAAAATGAAAGGTCTGAGTTGCTTTCTTCCTCAACTTGATGTTCTGGGACTGTGTATCGACCGCTTGCCTAATTTCAGTGACTTGTGACCGAATTAGGAATGTTTCTCGATCGTTGTCTTTCGACTTTCCCGAGTTTGTGCTAGCTCCTTTTTTCTTCTTCTTGAACTTATTCGCAACATTTTCTGCACACTTTCTGTGCACTTCATGTTATTCATCGAAGTATTTTGATTTTTCTCACGTTCATGGAAGAGTGTTCAGTCATCGTTGCAGTTATTCGACGTTGTGTGTTGTGTTTAAATGTGTTTAGTAGTGTGTCAGTCATCTTTTTTTCTGAAAAAATCACTCATCTTGAACAAGTAGTATTCCCCAGATTAGTTACTATTCCTTTAGTTCAATACACGCGAAGCTAATTCCATCAAGTGTTTCAGATAAACAGCGCTTTAACATCGTTAACTAAAAGGCAGACTAACGAAGCAAAGATGTCCCGTCCCGGCCAGCCTTACACAGGTGCCAGAGGCCTACGGTATTTGCGTCGCGGCCGCGATCGCGGCACATTGCGTCATCCTCCTCGACCACGCGCGGTAGTGCCGGTAATTCACTCCTTACGACTTCATTCTTAGTTTGCCGTCTTCGCTTATTGATAGTATGCTCATAGTATAGCATAATTCATTTGGTCTGATCCGCCATCGCTGGAGAGGTGGCCATGCTCACACTCATTATACATGCTGGTCGGCATAGTATGTTTTTGCACTATGATCCTACTGGTTTATTGGCCAGATGAAAGGACCATTCTTCCTCTCTACATTACATTCACTACACGTTTTAATTTAATTCGCGTCCCTTTTTCACCTAACTACCTGTAATTTTCCTTTCTGCACACAATTACTGCTTCACATGCGTTTCTTTCCAAACTTCTTCATTGCCGTTCGTTTATTTCCATATGTTTTCAGGATGTTTGATATGACGCTCATATATCATAATGTTCATAAACCGGCTTTATAACTGTGGAGCCAAATTTTGTCCACCTACTGACACGGGATTATCAGTTACAGATCACATTGCATCAGTATCAGTACTCCAGCTGGGAGCTACTCTCCAAATCAGTTGAGTTGATCTGAAAAGAAAAGCACGATAACAGTGAGACGTCGTCATCGTATACCAACAGATGCCATCAAGGTCAAAACAACAAGTTATTCCCCATTTGCCGAATGAGCTACTGCTTAAGGTATGTTGCAGACTAACTGACTCTTTGTGGTTAAAAGTTTATTCGCATATATGTTTGCTTCATTGGTAAGCTTACAAGCGGTTGTTATGAAAGCTCTTCGTTGAACCAACGTTTCGTTATTTTCGTCTTAGCTGACATTAAAACCTTATCTCAAAGCGATTGCATGACTCATGGATATCGATTGATCGCGCGTCAGATCGATATCTATTTTCTGTTAGGCACCTTTTGGTAACTGGCGATTAACTGTAATAATTACTCGAGTTTTCTAAGAAACTACTTTTTGGTAACAGAAAATCATTTCTTCTGGGATTTCAAAGTTTTTTAGAAAAAGAAGACAGCGTTTATTACGCCAATAATGGGCGTTGATGTCGTTCAACTCTAAAGTGCATATGGAACAAATTGAACGATAACTGTTCCTGTGGGGAAAATTGTAGGGATGTTCGTGAAAGGTGACTGTCTGTATTATGAATTTGGACACTTGGATACCTGGATGGCCCGTTCTCACCTGTTACACGGACCCCATCAAAAGTTTCATTTTTCGGACTTTTGCTGTCTTACTCATTGTGGTTCCATGGAATCCCCAGGTCACCCTGACCAAAGTCTGTCCCAAGTCACCACCAACTCAGGCAATCCCCGCTCTTGTGGATGAGACGGAGATCAACAACCACTCGACTAGTTTGATACTAGGACATGGTGGATCGCTGTATTGTTTTACTCTTAGCTGTGTTTCTTGGTGGAAACGCCAGACTCCTGAGCTTGGGAGACCCTGCCGGAGTGATGAATCCACCCGCTGTAGATCGCAGCACGAAACCCAGGTGCGCCTTCCAGGCAATGTAAGACAGAAAACCGTTCGGAGGTGTTATGAACTGAATGCTTTAAAAGTGAGAACTCCTCCAGTCCTTAAGAAATCTTCATTAATCACTGCAATTATTATTCAGTGCACATTTAATCATTCAGCCGCCAAGCATGTTTTGTGCGGTCAAAATAGTGTTATTTTAGAAAATTAATAAAATAAAGGAAAGCAAAGGGCATTGAAATCAAAAAGAAGTTGAAAAAGTGAGGGAAATATAAGGAAGAAATAAGTTGGAAATTGGCCACTATCTGAACCTAAGATCGTCCGGTAATTTTTGTCTTTTCTCTCAAAACCCTGTAAAAGGTGGTATTTTTCTATTGAAGACAACTGTTCCTTATTTTTTTCCTCTTTATGTGTTTTTTAATAGCACTTCTCTTTTTGTCTCATATTCACCTACTCTTCCCGTCATCTGTTCAGATCATTCAGTATCTTCCGGCAGATGATGTGTTGCTGTCGGCTGTGAAGGTGTCCACCAGGTGGAGATCGCTCATCAGCGCGAATCTTTCCCGTATCCAGAGGTTTAATCGTTTTCTAAGATTTTTTTGTTATTAAAAGATTCTCAATGCCTTGGAACATTTTCTTTTTACTACTCGTGGTGGTTCCGTGGTGTAGCGTAGTGATTAGAGGCGTCTTAGAATACACGTGGAATCGATCGCATTCCTCAGTCTCACATCAAGCCTTCTGTCCCTCCGTGGTTGACTGATTGGTATCAGACCTCTTTGCTGAGAGGTTCAGCGCTGTCTCGAAATATCGGTAGGTCTTCAGGATCAATGTATATTCTAGATGTGCATTCACTCTAACGGTGCTTAATGAAGCCGAATCATCTAGCATCCATCAAGGATTGATCAACGCGGAGAGCCTTATTATTTATCCGTTTAAGATTGCCCATGTTGTGAACAGTTTCACAGAAATGGCAATACCGTACTTATTATATGGTATGGGTATGAAAACTAACTACTTTATGGAGTGCAACGACGGCAGCGGTGTATATGAGCCTCAAGTCCTAACCAAAAATTCAACACAAAAAACTGGTCCATGCGTAATACTCACCCTTGACATGGGCTACCTTATCTTGTTTCAAAATCTCTGCGTTCAAGTGCAGGTTAATGTTGGCCAATTCTTTAGGGTTTGCCACGATCCGTTGAGCATCGAAGAGATGATAGAGAGAACATCTGGTCTGGTTGGTGGCTTCCACAAGAGTATTGTTTTATAAATTAGTGTCGATAGAGCTGATACCACAAACAGAAAAGAATACTGGCTGATGGAAGGGCAAAGCAATGGTCCTGGTGGTGCAGTTGGTAACACGTGAACCCCCGGAAGGATAATCACGGGTTCAAAGTTGACTTGGGGTTTAGAGTTTCGATAATATCTCAGCATTCTTATGATTGTAGTTCGTAATGTACTATGCCATTGAAAAGGACTAGGAAGTTAATAAAATTTAAGACATTACTAAGTTGACTTTTTTATCTCCCAAATAACTCTGGTGCTGATTTTCCGGCCACTGGATAGATGAAATGCATAGTTTGTTCTGGACTTAGGTTCGTATTCAATGTCCTTTATGTAATGCGCCACTAACCACCTAGTTAAACTTGCAGGATGTTGATCAAATAGACTAGAAACCTGGCCGGCACTACACTCAAAAGGGCCATGTCTATGTGAAAACAACCAGTTTTGTTTAACGCTTATTTCAGTGGAAGTAAACACTGCCTAGGTGAATTGGCACTGAGGATTTTACTAGGTCACTTTTAATTCCCACATAGGATCCATATGGTTTATGAGTAACATATTTTTTCCAAAGTGCCTATGTGGGAAAAATAGGCTTATGGTTAGTTATTTCCTGATCAACCTAAGTTTTTGTGTGAAACTTGGTGGTGAACGGAAAAATAATGAGTTGGTTTTAAGTGGTCGAAGTGAACATCAAAGAAAATCTGAACATGAAAACATTTAAAGATTAACCAGCTCTTTCCAACTTAACATAGGGGAAACCAAAGAAGCCTGCATTGCCGTAGTTGGTTGGAATTCATTTGTGGAAACAAGTGTTTTTCTCCATTCACTGCCATATTCGGTTTTTCTTCGATTTCTTAACAGTTTTTTCTTGCTCGACGATTATATTTAAGGTCGGAGATTAGTGTATTGACCATTTCCTTGTCGAAATGATGTGACAGTAAAGCTTTCGGCATTGATTTGATCCGTTAGGATCGCGGTGTGGGCCATCGATTTCACCAAGCATCATGAAGGCGATTGAATGCATATTTGACGCATAAAATGGCTTTAGAAGATCACCGATGTACCAATTCACTGTTGTTTAATTTTACAAGTCAACTATACCACTGACTTGTCAACCACAAATGGTCACGAAACTTGATTTGAATGCGTTGAGGGTTCGAAGTAACGACTACGTGTGTATTGAAGGTCACCTCTAACCACTACTCTACACAGGCCTGATCAATACATTAGGGATATAAATTGAAGGACCAGGCTCACTGTAACAAAAAACAAAAATCGAGTAAAACATTGGTGGTTAGCTGTCGCCAAAAGAGAGTTCGATCGTTTAGAATCCCAGCCCATTGCCGTGTGATAGTCTTGGATGTCGACTTGCCACCGGATGACGATCGCGGGAATGGACGTAGTCCGGTAATGCAGTACTATTTCACCACGTCCAACACTCCAGAATCAGGTCTGTATACGGATTTCTGTGAATCGACCTTTTTTTCTATGTTTACAGCGGATTTTTTTTGACATAGAAATTCCTGTTTCGGATGCCATTCATGTGGTGGATTTCTTTTCTTTAACAGAGTTTAAATAAGTTCAAACAGTTCTGAAACATTCGATGGTTCGATGCAAGAGGACCGACGACTTTTCTGGCGGCTTTTTTCTAGAATGTGATAGACATGTTGTTTTCGTGAAATATTGAGATGTATAAAATATGGAAACGATTTAACGTCTTTTCTCTTCAAATTTGATAAGAGTCTTATTTTAGGCTTAGTAATAGTTGATTTTGGTTTTTTTTTTTACAACTCTATGAATTGGCCCTATGGAGAGTTTTGGTAAAAAGATTTAAGTCGATTCCATCTGGGAATTTGTTAAATTTTACTGGAATACCTTTAAAAGAGAGGAGAAGGTCCAAAGGCTGAAAATGAAGAAACTGGGGAGTCCTTTAAATTTTTTTATGTTGAGATGAAATTTTACCTTTCGAATTTTACCTTTCGGTTTCGGGGTAAAGAATTCAGCAGTCTTTCAATAAATACGTGCACTTTAATTGACAATGATCTGAATAGGATCGTCCCATTGGAAATTAACTGCTCAAAGGGAAACCTTTTTTTTTCAGCGTTTTCCTTCTATGAGCAAACACGGGGTTGGTATTATAGCATTTATTGGCACACAATAGCTGCCGTCTTGGTGGTTTCGCCTTCGTCAGAGCCTGGAAAGGTCAGATTGAAATGCACTCTAGTCAGCCAAACACCTCTTTAAAAGCTGTTTATTATTCGAATGCAAATTTATGTGTTATGTTTTATCTGCAAAGTTTATAAAAGTGTTTAGCTGAATGGATCCATTTGACCTTCTCAAGCTGTGAAGAAAGCGGAATCCATCGAAACGTCAGCTGTTATGAGCTAACAAATGCTGCAAAACAAGCCTCGTGCTCATTAAAGAAAAACAGTGGATAATTGATCAGTGCCTTGGTTAATAGAAACTCGGTCTTGGGAATGGCTATATTGAGCTTCTTTACTTCAGTTTTCTCAAAGGCGAAGTTAATTGGCACCTCATGACTTTTTAAAATATTTGCTTTAGTAATACTTTCTAAATTACCATCATATGTCGTTATTATAGTAATTATTATTAGTTAGTCATTAGTGCTAAGTACCACCGGTATCATTCATTACGAAAGCCTTTAGCGCAGTGGGATAGAGGCGCCTTGCAGCACACATGGGTTCAATCACGCACCTCAGACGCACCAAGCTTTCCATCCCTCCAGGGTCGGCAAATTGGTATCAGATTTGTCTGGGAGGATAGCAGAACTGGTTCGATTCATCGATAAGCCACCGCGAGTCATAGGCCATATATGCATTTGATCACCTCTAACGGTGCTGAATGAAGGTGAATGCATGGCGCATTCCTCAGGGACTGATCAGTTCTGAGAGCTATGTGAAGAACGTCGTCGGTATGGTCAGGATTCTGAAAGCACACGGTTTTACCTCTTCTTCTTTTCTTCTTTTTCTTTTGCTACATTGATGTTCTTTACGACTTCCGTTATCGAATATTTGGTTTTTCTTTTTGGCAAATGGTTTTTTTTAATATTATAATATTGTTGTAGGCTATCCTTACTTTTACGGCATCGGTAACCAGCTTAGATCTATCTACATTCAACACAAACGTAGTTCTATGAGTGCCAGATGGGAGGTTCGAGGAAAGTTTCAAAGACTTGACAGGATTACTGCCGCTAGAGTAGGTTACATTTTCCTAAAACAACATTCCATGCGTTCCATTAATAATTCGGTCACATTATCGTCGATTGGTCAGGAGTTCGGTCAATGCTAGGAATCGCTGCTACCATGGAAAGTGTCCCCGGTGTCTTGGGACAGCCTTAATCAAAAACCATTTTGTGATGGGAATGCCCTAAATCGGCAGTCTCTCATTCCAGGAACTGAGTTAACCTTTGCAGGCCAAAAAATTCAAGAAAGGAAGTGTTCGAATTCACACTAAATGTAACGATGTGCTTTTTGTACATTTAAATATTTAAGGTGGGGTAAGCACTACTACAACGAGATCGCAGTGCCATTTGTGGTTTCGTAGGTTTTCTATGTAACCTACTATCTCATACTTTCGTTATTTAGATCTTTATGAAGGTAAGTAGGTATGGTGCGCAACGGGCTTCATTGAGACTTTTGGTTGTATTTTGCTCAAGCTTCGGACCTAAAGCGAATCTCAGTACGGCCGAATAACAGAACTGTTCTCTTCAATTACTAATGTATCTATGGCGAACCTTCTTTATCTAACACTTCGGCAACTATAAGGCGATTGCTCGTTGTGCATTGGTCTGAAGAAAAACCGAAAAATAAACCAATGAAGCCACTGTCATCTTTCCTTGAGACGTTCATGAACCGATATGGGATATCTCACATCATTTGGTCCAACAGGTCGAAAATTCATAGAGAACCTTGGCCATGTTTCTGAAATACATTGCCGTTCTAATACTTCGTCTAATTCTGTGATCTAAAAGGAAGAAGTTCCGGGCGCTGATCAATTCCAGAGTCATACGCCATACATTCGACTTCATTAAACGTCGTTTGTAGGTGATTGAATACGTATCTGGCCTCTTTGTTTAGACACCTGCGTTCCGGTGTTTTGCAAATATCTCAGCATCATCGTGGTTGTATTTCATTTTGCTTAGTATCCTTCTATACTTTCTTAGTTTATTAAGCTAATACGAGATTGGCAAATGTTTACTCGGCTAACGTTTCGGCGCTTAACCTTCTTTAGAGCAGGCATGACCAGGGATCGATTGACAGCAGCGGTATTTATTTCGGTGTGATCTTGGATCTTCATTGCCTGATCGTGTTAAATTTTCTTGAGTAGTGCACTGGTGAATAAAATTTTCCCAGCTGGCAGGACGCTTTCGTACTTTTATATAGAACATATAAAGAGCAGTTATTTACCTATTGTCATCCGATACGATCCGCTTAGCGAAGTAAGCAACGAGCGCTGAAGGTCGAAAAGGTGTTCGACTTCGTTGGCGCTCGCTACCAGTTTTCTGCTCCATTTCCGAAGCCGTAGCTTTTTCAAAAGTTAATGCATGAACAATAAGCCGAGTTTTTTTTTTTGGACTCATGTTGATGTTACCAGTTTGCTTCTGACAAAGAAACAAAGGATTTCGTTCGATTGTTTGCGGAGTTGAACCATATGGGGTACGACCATCGGCGTGTAAATGGCGACATGGTCCACTATGTCATGCGCCACTAACTGAATTAAGCCTTTAAAGTTTTCAAATACCCATATTTTTAATAGAACATACCTGAAAAATTTTCTACCAATCGGGTGGTGATTTAAAGCAGGAAATTGCTATAGACGTTATACTGACATGTGGACTATTTCTGACTGTGTTTTCTACTGTTCTACATTTTAAAAAATGAAACATTTTTACGACCACAGGAACAGTTATCGTTTCAGTTACTGTCCTACCTCGATGTTGTTGCGCTACGGGTCGACGCTCTTAAAAGGGGACCTCATCTGGTTACGAGACGTGTTGATGAGCGATTAGCTCATGCAATCATATTTTGTGAAGAGATGTGTGGAAACGTCGATCTAAAGTAGGTTTCGGAGAAACAGTTTTTCTTGTCACTTTCACTTTTATTAGTGTAGAACTTTACTAGGAAACCGAATAGCAACTACTTATCAAGTTACGGATGTTATTATTCTTAACTTGCTCGTGTACTTGGACTGTCCGCCTTCCTGAGTTTCCAGCACATTTGCCATTCTTTTCTTTCTCCCGTAACTGTCGTCTATGATGACGCTTTAATTCAAGTATGGTGGTTCGGGAGAGTCTCATACTGTTATCTATTAAACAAATGTAGCTGTGAGTTCAGCCGATTATTTTTGATTACGGACACATGCGCCTAACGTGTAGGTGGCTGTCCTAGAAGACGTTTGCATTCTCGTGGAGTCCACTCTGCAGTGCTTTTCGTCCATCCGTGGTCTGTTCTTCTCATTATATGACCAGTCCATGTATACTTCCTATCGATGGATACTTCCTGAATCTCGAAAAAAAATCTCGAAGTTGTCACAGATTTCGAGGATCAGAGGTTCGCGTTATGGCTTGATATTGAGCGTGCCAGTTATATTTCTGAAGACATCGCTCTAGCGATATGTGAATAGTGCGTAGTATTCTTGACGTGGTTGAAGTATCAGCCCACGTCTCTGCAACATAACAGAGAGCTGGGAGAACCGTTGAATCGAAAAGATGCGCGCAGATTTTGGGGTCCTTCATTTGGTCCGTAACTTCTTCGAGAGACTCAAATGCGGCCCATTCTGCTCTCCTTTTTTTGTCGGATTCCTCATTCGTGTTGTTTTCCATATTCGTGGATCGCCCAAGGTATACGTATCATGTGGTCTCTACAATCAGAGAACCATCCAGTTAAACTTTTTCGCCTTCATGTCATGGGTTTTCCGTGAACTAAACCTTCCGATTTATATGAAGTCCGATCATTTTTTCCGCTTCATTGAGCTCATTGATCATCGTCTCTTCTTCGCTGGTACTTCTTGAGAAGATAACGAAGTCGTCGACTGAGTGAAGGTTTGATAGATGTTTTCCATCAATGTATTTTCGTAGTACAGTTCCGATGAAAATCAGACAGAGTGCTTATTTAAGACAACTCCACTGCTTGTTCGAAGAGCGCTGATACGATTGTATGTTTCGTCGCTGTCAAATGCTTTTTCTTAGTCGGCAAAGGTTAGGACTGGGGACGAGTGGTATTTTTGACAAACTTTAATGTCCTGTATACAGTTTGGATGTCGTCCATGCAGGCAAATCCTTGTCGAAATCCTGCTTGCTGCACTGGTTGCGCCTCTTTCAATGTCCTTAGTATGCGCGACAGGATAATTTTCGTGAAGAGCTTGTAGAGCACAGCTAACAAGCATATCGGACGGTAGTTACGATGATTCCTTCGGTCATCTTTTTTAGTTAGGATGACCGTGCGCGAAGTCAGCTGCTGGTCTGGGATTTCTTCCTTTTGAAGGCAGGTTGTCATAGGTTTGCGGGAAGCACGTGTAAATTGTGGCTTACACGTCTAAGGAAATCGGCGGTGATGTTATTGGATCCTGGAGCTATGTTTCTTTTTATGCTTTTTATCACAACTCGAACCTCTGACGTAAGAACACTAGGTGGTTTTCTCCAGCGGGGCTTTTATGATCCAGGAGGGAGACTGTGGAACGCATAGTGTTGATGGAGAACGTTTCGGTTATTAATTCCATATTACGGCTGGAAATTTTGGTGATCCCATCTTCGTTCATCAGAGCTGACGACGGAATATTAGCATCACACAAGTCCCGGCGGCATTTTATCATACTGCTTCGTTTATCTGCTGCTTCCAGTAGTTTTTTGCCTCTTACGATGTCTTTCTGCAAAACTCGTCTGAAACTGGCATTTATTACTAGCAGTGCTGAACGTGTTCCAGCAGGATCAAACTCTATCCTGATCCTGGGTACATAGTCACGTCCGTTACCACTTCTGAACGTCATCTCACACCTTTTTTTGTGAATACCCTATACATCTTCTTTTATGCGTTTTCTAGAAAAACGTTTGGTATTGCCGTCGTTTATGTGACTTTTTTCTTATCTAACTGATTCCAGATTCCAGCACTTTTTCTTTTTCAGTTTTTCCATGTTGGAGAGTCAATGTCAAATCTTTCAAGTAGAACGTCTTTGTTATGAAATAATAGGACCTACCACATCTACTACTCGATAAAATATTCAAAATCGTTGAAGGTTAATTTTTACTTTTTCCTTGGAAATACGTTTTTTCCCGTTTACAGGTCGTTAACACTGCGCTCACAAAATCCGTACTTCGCATGGTGCTTGGGTGAAGAGTCGCTGAAACGATTGTCATCGTTCCGAAATCTCGAGTGTTTGGTTTGTTTTCTCAATATTTCTTAAAATGTTATGTTCCTAAAAACATCTGGAACCAGGTATTGAATTCCTAGCCATTCATGCTCCAGATAAGGGGCGAATACACACAATGGTAATGATGCCGGTCATCACGACCACGATTCTTGTTCGATCACGCTTAAGGGTTAGCGAGCCTATCATCCCTTCGGGGTCGGGAAATTGGTACCGAACTTGTCGGTGAACCTCTTTGAACTCCAGGTGGAAGCGCTCTACCACAGGTATCTCAGGACTTCATTTAGAAATGACTCGACTAGCATTCCACGGCATTCAACATGAAATGGAAATCTTTACGCAGCAGCCGAAACCATACCTGAAAGTTAGAAGACTTTCGTGGCTCATGGACGCGAGGAAGCGAATTGATTGTGAGAAGTGCTGGAATGCCCACAGTAGATGTGAAAGACGGGTCGTATAAAACGAAAATAAAATATAGTTTGAATGAAGCTTTAATATTTTCTTTAAGATTCTGGAGAATATGATCGACCACGAGGTTCTCGACAGTATCAAGGAGGCTGTGGATCTCGGAAAATTGAAATGCATAAAAATGCGTCTCGATTCAAGGGGTCATTACGAAGATGAAAATGTGCTCTTGGAGCATGTACGAGGTCGCTCATTCACCACTTACATTTCATGAAACAAAAAATATTTTTCCAATAGGAAGATTATCACCTTTACTTACCAAAGCAGCCCCTACAGATTACGATTGTACTCGGACCCTTAGCAACTTCTCATTTCCGCTCTTCTGGAGATTTAAATTCACGCGGTGATTTGGGTTTTTCGAAAAATGGCCTAGAAAGCACTAAGTTTCCAGCGAATATCCGGTAGAACTGAGAATGTCTGAAAACGAGCAGCTTTTTCTCCGTTAGTAAAATAATCATTGTGAAGTCATTTTTTTTTACAAGAACGACTGCATATAGTGTGAAACGGAAATCCTTAGAGATCCTTAAATTCTTTGTTTTGTGAAATTTCTGAATAACTGTCGTTCGTTTTTTAAATCGAAATCAACCCTTACAAAAACGAAATCAGCACGCGAGGAACTTTTTATGTGTATTTCTGTTCGCAAAAAGTGGTAAGCTATTACAGAGCAGCTGAGTCCAGCGACTCAGTCGAGCTTCTTGTCAGGATCTCTCCTGGCTTCACTAGCGGCCGCTCATGTTGATTGCCTGGATTTCTCAGCGTTTCCCAGATTACCAGCGGCTGTCATCGGTATAACCGCGTCTGATATCTGCAATTTCATCAAGGTGAGTCAATTATTTTATTAAAACACTATTTTATAAAAGACATCGCAAGGACACTGGTGGGTGAAATGGTTAACACATGAGCCCACGGGAAGCGTAATGTCGCGTCCTCAGCTGGCTTAGGGTTCCAAGTTTTGCAGATATGTCAGAATCACTGTTGTTGTGCTTCGCATAATATCCTACCAACCAAAAAAAAAAAGAAATAATAGGAGGTGAAGAAGTAGTTGAATATATATTTTCCTTGTTCAGCAATCGCGAGGTTTTTAAACAGCATACATTTACTTCCATAGAAAACACAATACAATACAGCACTGGCTGACGTTTCGGCAGTATCGCCTTCTTCAGAGTCTGGAGGGGTATACTGATATACAATCTACTAGGCCAAACGCTTCAATAACACTTACAAAAAGACGAAGAACTCTTTTGTAATTACATGATCAACAGCTTCTCGAAAAACCCACAGCTTTTTTCGCGACTTTCAATGAGGAAAATTAGAACAGCTGATTATAGTCGCATGTGGTTGACGACTGCACCATCCCACATCAAAAATCGATGCGAACGTACGTGATCAGGTCGCGTATGACCTCCGGGCATTCATCCCTGCTATTCAGGTCATACGCGACCTGATCCCGTACGTTCGCATCGATTTTTGATGTGGGATGGTGCAGTCGTCAACCACATGCGACTATAATCAGCTGTTCTTACAAAAGAGTTTTTCGTCTTTTTGTAAGTGTTATTGAAGCGTTTGGCCCAGTAGATTATATATCAGTATACCCTTCCAGGCTCTGAAGAAGGCGATACTACTGAAACGTTAGCTAGCGTTGTATTGTATTGTGTTTTTCTATGGAAGTAAATGTATGCTGTTTACAAACCTCATGATTGCTGAGCAAGAAAACGACGCATTCATATTCCAATGCTGAGGTTAAGAGAAAGTCGATCCTGGGAACTATATATTTTCCTCCCAACGGTTTACCGTCGCATCGTGACTGGGTGTTCCTGAGCGTCGGGCTGCGATGTGCAGCGGTGGGATTTATCCTCTTAACAGCGTCTCCTAAGCTGAGAAGGAATCCGACGTTTCCATCAGGAAGCGCAGCTAAGAGTTAACGAATGCGAGGATCCACCACTGTCCTGATATCAAACTAGTTGCTTGGTGGCAAATCTCCCTCTGATCCACAGAGGTGGCGACTGCATGTAGTGGTGACTATCTGGGGCAGGTTTTTGCCAGGCTTATCTCTGAACTCCAAAGATCCACAATGGCTAGACCATCAAAACTTCCGAAAAAACGGAAATTATGCTGGGGTCCGCACAACCACTGAAGACCGGCCATCTAAGTAACCAAGTATATATATTTTATTGCTGTTATTTTTCTTAATGTATTTGTAATATCACCTTAGAATTCTTCTCAAGGTAATGACGTTTTTGAAAGCCTTCGATAGTTTTCTGAAATGTAGAAAAACTTTCTACTTAGTCGCGTAATTGAAAAATCGAAACGTAAATTGGTGAGACAGTGAAAACATATGGATTGATTTTTGTTGTAATAAATTTTAAAAATATTAATGAGATGCAGATCAGACCACATTTGCCATGCCGCCAACACTCCATTTGATGTTTTATTTTACATTGTTACACTTCTTTTCGAATTCTTTATTCCTCATTTGGGACGAAATCCCGCTGAAGTGCTACTTGATAATGTCGATCAATAAGTTGCTTACATTGTTAATTTAATCACGACCCATTTTATACGGAAAAACTGCCAGCTATAGAGTTTAAGGTCCTAAAGAAATTATTTAGCTCGTATTCGTAGTACCTTCCCTAAATCGTACCATTAAAAATTTAATTCTATATATTTTCTACCGGCTGAAAAAGAACTCAGAATAATAAGTTATTGATTGTTTATTGTTATTTTCGGGCCATCATCTTTTGGTCGCGATTTCAGTTATGGAGAGCGCTTCCCGTTCCTTGGATGATCAGCTGGATTCAATTCAACTCGATCACCACAATCAATGAATTCTTTGCTGTGGCCCGCCGTCAAGGATTGCTCGCCTACATGTACATTGAGACAAGAAACCGCGGCTTGCTAATCCATCACCCTTTCAATCGGAGTGTGGCACTCGAATTATCCATGTTCGAGAACCAGGTTAGTACATAACTCTTGCTATTTCTTCTTAAGAGAGGCGTGTGCGGCGCAGTGGTTGGAGGCTGCACCACCACACACACGTGGAATCGATCCCCGCGCCCATGGCCCACCAAGCCTTCCATTCCTCCGGAGTAAGCAAATTGGTACAGACTTGTATGGGAAGATAGCAGCACTGGCTCGATACATCGGTAGGCCACCGCGAGTCATTGTAAAGGCCAGAAATGCACTCAGTCACCTCCAAAGATGCTAAATGAAGTCGATGAAGTCGAATGCATGGCGCATCGCTCAGGGATTGATCAACGACGAGAGCTTTATCCTTTTACCCTTTGACTTCCTCTTAAATAGTCCCCCATCAGTAACTAAAAGTTTCTTGTACCCAGTTGTTTTTTGCGTTGTCGCAAAGAATCTTTGTGAAATGTTAGAAATTATTAACGGTCACTAAAAGCGACGAAACATTTTGTACAAATTGCGCCGAAATCTCTTCTTACCACTGTTTTTGAGAACGAAGAAAATTTGATGCGAATTTCTTCAAAATCTGAGCTGTCGTAACACGGAAGTTTCAGTCGTAGTGAGAAATTTGAAAGTCAAAAAGGCTGGATTAAAGTCAAAATCAACACTGGAGTGCAACATTTTTCAAACAATTTTGTCAAATTTTGGATGCCTCCACTTCAAAATTTGTAAGAAGCATAACATATTTGGCATTTATCTAGTTGCTTTGGATAGGATCGATCTTTATTTATTCTCTTGACCCCTTTGATTGCATGCTGGTTCGTCGCCTACTCATCACTACAAGAGTTCGATGTTTGATCTTAAAATCATTTCGCCACTCTGAGGTGCCAGACCGTCGGGTAGACCTAAGTATTCGGCCTAATATTTTTTGAAAATTGTAAATCATATTGGCAAAGGCGTCGGGTGTTGGTGAATCCTTTAGAGATGTGATATGAACTATTAACTGCACTATGCTTTATAGAAATGCCTGAACGCATATTTACGCTTCACAATAATTTATACTTCCAAACAAGTCATAGCAAATTTCCGACCCCTTGCAGGGATAGAGCACTTGGTTTTCCTGGGCGGGGATTGAACCAACAAAGCCGGTTGTATTACGTAGCATTTCTAACAAGTGCACAACATACGAACCGAAACTTAAAAAGACTATTTAGATAAAACATTCAACTATGTCACTGATTACTTGATTGAACCACAATCGATTTTCAGGTTTCCACCCAGTGGTGCATTGAATCAGGCTTTCATTGAAGCTTCCGTAGAAGGACTTGATCTCATTGTATTACGTCGATATTATCATTATCCATACATCGATATTTTCTTAGAAATGCTAGTTTTTTTTTCTAGGTGTTTCGTAGCTTTAGCTTAGTGGTTTCTACTTTGGTGTTTTATTCATTATGCAGTTTTCCTTTCTCAGTTTGATCTTCGTCTGAGAGATCCTATCATAATATTTTACTTTTTACGACTTTTTAAAGAAGTTTTTTTTTTCGTGTTCCTGTCTTACTGATAACGTGGATCTGTCACCATTATTCGTTGAAGCTTTATGAAATAAAGAATGTAACGTAGAATGTGTTGATAGATAGTGATAAACACAAAAATGGTTCAACTGGAACAACATGCTACAAATGCACTTATTCCAAGTGGCAAAAACGCCCTCGTTCATTTCGTCTTTTCCCACCCTTCACACACAAGCAGGGCATTTGTGAGAAACATGTTTCGAACAGCTGAACACCTCTGTGTGCACGAATAGGAAAACAAAGGTGGAGTCGCGCAACTTGTCTCGGCAAATCGCCATCTCCAATGGCTACGAAATACTAACACCACGAGATAAGTTTAGAAGGGGAGCGACATCGCAAAACGAAAAACGTGGCCATAACAAAACCCCGTTTATGTTTCCCTTCATTAGCACTGAAGTAGGTGTAGCTTTAAAACAATACTTAAGAATGGGAGGTCTCGAAGAAACAGTTGCAGAATTAGTAGAATTACCAGCGTGCATCCTTCGTCGTCAATTAGTTCGTAACCGCCATACTTGCGGAGGTGATATTGGCGAAATGGCAGACCATTATGTATCCGTATAAAAGGACATCTACATGGCAGACGAACATCAAGGCTAAGCACCCCCACTAGGGACGACTCATAGGATGCAAAAGCATAGCAGAGACGATTTTGCATAAAAGTCACTATCCTCGCACAGGGTGCCAAAATACCTGCACACAAACTTCTTGAGGATGTTTGAATAATACAAGGAATCCAAGAATGAATAGCAGGGAGAAATGCCCAGAGATCACACGTGATCTCACTCCTTAGCTTCGCTTTCGATGTGGGGTGGTGCATTCTTCAACCGTGTGCGACTCTGATCAGCTGCTCCTCCCCAGTGGAGCGCACGCAACAAACGGTGAGTTTTTCAAAAGCTGATGATTCTGTGATTACCATATAAATTTTCATCTTTCCGTATATGTTACGGAAGCGTTTGGCGTTGTAAACTGCATATTCTCTTCTAGGCTCTTCAGAAGGCGATACTTGTGAAACGTCAGCCTTGACGGAGTAAAGAAAGTAACACCTCTTCATTGCTCAACAAGAATAACGAGATCCATTTATGTCACCTTTGTTTAAATTTTAACCGAAATTCTTGAAAAAGTCTTTCAACCTCTTATTTTTGGTACTTTTCTTAAATCAAAAACAGCACTCCAGTGGTAGTTACTCATACGATAAGCCTCTACACCTCTTCCATTTAATTCGTTGTTTTCATTCATTGAGGCGGTTGGATTCGTGTATGGGTTCAGTTTCGGTATAAGGATCTGTCGTCTTACCCCTCACTGAAAATGTGAATGGTAGTTAACGTTTTCGTTCCTAGTTATACCTCGAGACACCTGTGCTCAATCTTCCATTTTTCCCTGTTGCGTGCAAGAGTAGCTCAGTGGGTTCTGCTCTCTCTAGGGACTCATAGAGCATTATGTCTTTCTTCTAGGCTCTTCGTGAAGAACTCTGATCATCGGGTCGGTGGTCTTTTCGCAGTACGCTTGACATCCCGACGAATCGAGACACTGGCGGCTCTTGTCCACCGGTTGTCATTTATACGCATTACGTGTCCGGCCCACCTTATCTTCAAATTTTTTTCGAGTACAGAACGGCATCTTTGATTTTTGATCGTTGACACAGGTCGCAGCTTCGGATCCCATCCCTTGCTTGTGTGGAACGGGTCACTCTTAGCATCTCCTTTCGACTGCGCGTTCGAAAATGCTGAGTAATCTTCCATCTTGTTTACGCATCGACCAGGTTTCAGACAATTATGTTAGGGCAGGAAGTACCGTTGAGTCGAGGTGCGCACGGAGTCGTGTGTTCTTTGTCCTCTTCACTACATCCTCGATGCTCATGAAAGCTCCCAAAGCCCCTCCTTCTGCTCAACTCTGAAGCTAAGTCGTTGAACGTGTTGATATCCCGACCTAGACAGACGTAACTGGAGCATTCGGAGATATTCGTCCCGTTTAGCGTGAATGGGGAAGGAAGCCAATCCGTTCCTTATGAACATCGTTTTTGTGAGATTTAGTAGAAGACCAATCTTTCCACAGGCTTTATCAAAGTCGGCAAGCATACGTTCTGCTTGGCTAAGGTTTGCTGTTATAAGGACGATGTCATCAGCAAAGCCAAGATGGTGTAACTGCCAACCAATGATTTTCACTCGCATATTATCCCATTCCAATGTTTGCATGACGTTCTGGAGGTTGGCGATAAATAATTTTGGCGAGATGGTATCGCCTTGCCTAACCCCTCTTTTGACGTCAATGTTAATATCGTTGTAGAATGGTGTTATCTTGGTTGTGAAACTTTTGTACAACAGATGAAGAATCTTTATATACTGAGTAGAGACTCCTTGACTATCAAGGGCTTTCATGACCGATTCTATTTCAATTGAATCAAAGGATAGAATTGCTTGGTATACAAATCTAATCCTCAACCAGTTGCTTAAGCACATGCCAGCCCATCTCACGAACACCCAAATGTTACTAGATCGTCTGCGGAACGCACATCCTAAAAGCGCGTACATCATGGAGTCGTTCGACGTTACCGCCCTTTGCACTAACGTGTCGAACGGGTCCGCAATACAAGCCATCCGCGAACTTCTTGAGTAGCACGAAGGAGCAATTAACATGTATGGCTTTTCGATTCGGCAGCTTATGGTCCTCTTAAAGGTCTGACTAAACTGCTCGATCTTCAGATGATCCGGGAAATATTACGCGCAAATTAGAGGGTTTGCAATGGGACAGCGACTGGCACCAACCCTTGCCGTTGCTTTTATGTCTAAAGTGGAAGCACCAGTTATCGACCTCAGGCCATTACTCTACTGTAGGTATATAGATGATTGTTTTGTCGTCTGCTCCACACAAGAGGAGATGGACAAATGCTTTAAGTTATTGAATGAACAGTCAGAGTACATAAAATTCACCCGTGAGAAACCGAAAGAAAACTGGCTTCCATTTCTAAACGTTCAAATCAACCTATCCGAAAACTGCTACAACACAAAATGGTATCGAAAGCCAAACAGTAAGAATATAGTGGTTCATTACCTCTCCTCTCCTCCCTCGCACACTGAAAGGACGCTTATAAGAAATATGTTTCGAACCGCCGCCAGCGTGTGCACAGGTAGAGAGGAAATAGAGAGCAGAGGGAGGAATCCTCGAAACTGGTGCGGCAAATAGCCATTTCAAATGGTTATGAAACTGTAGCTTCTCGGCATTGGCATAGAGGAAAAACCACTTCCCAGAGCGATAATTCTAGCGGAAACAAGGCTTCGTTCCTCTTGCCCTTTATTTCAAACCAAATAGGTGCAGCTATAAAATGCTGCTTAATAAGGGCCGATTTCGAGAATTCCGTAAGAGTGGGAGAAACACCATCGAACACTCTAAGACACCAGCCAGCTGGCAACCGCCTATATGACCGTCTATGTATAACGAAAAACTGCATAATTTGCCCTAACGGTAGAGACCGTGATTGCATGACTTCGGGTACAGTCTGTCTGATCTCTTGTAAAGCGTGCGGGCACGAATATGTTGGCGAAACGGGTAGACCACTCTGCGTCCGCATAAAAAAACATCTAGACCTTGACACCGAATATCGTAGTATTATGATGGAATTTAACGAGATTAGTAGAGACAGAAAACAGTTCTCGGTTCCATCATGGTTTAAGTTGTGCTGAAGCGATATATCTGATCTCTACTTACCTAAGACTAAGCCTAAGCCTAAGCCTAGGCCTAGTTCTAACTAGCTGAGAGGCAGACGAAGCGAAAGACCCACATAGTGTGGTGGTGAACGCGTTATTCCCCGAAAAGGACAATAGCGCGTTCGTTCCCCACGCAGACTCTTGGTATTGTTTCTAACGATCATATAAACGCTTGTTGTTTAGTTCACCAACATCGACCTCATCAAACTGGCCACGGTACAGGATGGGGACACAGTGGAGGTGGCTGGGGTAGTGGAGGCCGTCAACAACATGGTAAGCGAATTTATTGTTGCTAGACTACGTATTCATGCTTCAGTGAGATTGTAGGAGACTTTTTTTACACCAGCATAGGTCCTCAGTGCCTGGCGATAAGCCGGTGAAGAAGATAGTGCTATCATAAATCTTACATAAACCACTATACACAGATCTAGGCTTCAACACAACTTCGTGATTTTATTG
>UYYA01004414.1:0-109827 GCA_900624975.1 Angiostrongylus costaricensis
CACGATGCGCGCGATGATTATGTCCAGAAGAAAAACAAGTTGTTACCGCCGGACATTGTCATTATATATCCACCATCAGCATCGTGTATAAAAGGGCATCACTGAGTAAGGATGCCTCATTCGGGGAGATGGCTCACTGAAGAAGACCTGACTCGACACGAAGGCGAAGCTGCCACGTCGAGACGAACAACAAGCATGGAGCATCGACTCGGATCACCGGCTCTGAGGAAGACGAAGACGTCGAAACGTTAGCCGAAAATAAATATATTTATCAACCTCGTGCAAGCTTATCAAGAAAGAATACATATTGATCCACAGAATAATTGATGTCGGGTCATATAAATAACGTTAAAAAAAAACTATAACCATCATCCATGGAGGAAATGGTCGTATCCGCATATCATTTGGGCTACTATTTTCAAGAATCTGTAAGTTGACTCCAACCGCCATAAAGCTAGTTTACTCATTCGTGATCCTTTTCATTGCTTCGGTAACCACTCTAATTTTCCCATTTTCAAGAGAGTATATTCTTTGAGGATAGAAACTACGAAAACCTATTAACCTTGGGTGTGCCCGTCCGCAGTGTGCATTGTATTCAAGGTGTTTGCTCTTACAAAGTATTATTGAACGTCTCTACTGCGTACTGTAAAGCTGTAGGAACTTTAGAAACTTCTACGACTCTCGAGACTGGTTTGTACGTGGCCCATTAGCTAATCGTTCGCAAAGTTCAGCTTGTTTCATAGCTTTAGTTGAGTGAGTTTCTTGAGAAGTGGTTTTTCGTTTTCGTCACCGCTCCTAATAAAATGGATGCTCTTCTGCTGTGAGCCCTACGCCAAAGGAAGACTTCTCCACCAAGTATCGGTGTAGAGATGCCTTCCTTCATCCAACAAATCCCACCTGAACTTTAATTCAGCTATGAAAAGGTTGCTGCCAATGCCAAACTCTCTAGATCTAGCTTCTCGAGCACAGTATGGATGATCTCAGCCCTTTTTTGGCCTCCTATCTGGAGTGTACTACTGGTGGAAGACGACTCTACCTCTAAGCGGCACGAGAGATTCATCCATACATGTAAGCATTCTAGTATCTGTATATCCTACTCAATTTCCTGTTGATAACCTCGATTAGAGTTCTAATTCTCTGCAACCTATCTTATCAGTCGTCATCTGCGTTGTCGGCAAAATGGAGATTTCCCAACAGAATTTGAAATCTGTCTCTTGTCATGCATCCGCCCATAGTGATGAATCTAGAAATTTTCGCCAACAAACTATCTTGTTCTACGACGAAAAAAAAAAGCTCTCGGCGTTGATCAATCCCTGAGGGATGCGCCATGCATTCGACTTCATTAAGCATCGTTTAGAGGTGACTGAATGCATATATGGCCCCATACAGTGACTGGCGGTGGCCTACCGATATATCGAACCAGTGCTGCTATCCTCCCAGACAAATCTGGTACCAATTTGCCGACCGCGGAGGGATGGAAGGCTTGGTGAGCCATGAGCGCCGGGATCGATTCCACTTGTGTGTTGCAGTGGCGCCTCCAACCACTGCGCGCCCGAGCTCTACAACGATAATGTGGATTTTCCTGAGTGGATTTTCCTTGAAAATTTGAAATTCACATAGACTCGGAATGAAAATACCATTTTCGAGAGACCATTGCACTCCTCTAGAGTGCTAGAGCAAACTCTCTTCTACACGTGTGTACAGTTCTGAACTTCTTTTGGTCCTATAGTAAACTAAAATAATTGGGAGTTATCGGAAAGAAACCACAACTTATATTGTTCATGGTATATGAGGTCCAACTTTGAATGAGTTGTCCACTTTATTTGCATTTCTGATTGTTATGAGATGCCATAGCTAGTGTAAGAAATCGCCGATGTGAAACGAACGTTGAATGTATCACCGATACGTAGCTTTAGTGTTAATGCCTCATCAGTTATTGTTGAGAACATTTGCGAATAAGGGAAGCATACTTTCTTGGATACTTGGACGGTCTCTCCTCACTGGTTGTGCGGGCCACAGCGTATTCTCCATTTTTTGGAGTTTTGCGGGTTTAGCCATTGCGTTTCCCTGGAGTCCTACGGTCAGCCTGGCCAAAGTCTGCCACAGGTTGTCACCACCACAGACAGTCGACGCCCTTGTGGACCAAGGGAGATTTGCTACCGTGCAACTAGTTTGGTTCCATGACGGTGGTGGATCCTGGTATTCGTTTACTCTTAGCTGGGCTTCCTGATGGAAACGCCGGACTCCTCAACTTGGGAGACTCTGCAGGGGGATGAATTTCCGTTGTACATCGCAGCCCGACACCCAGGAATGGTTACCAGCCACGACGAGGCCGTAAACTGTTGGGAGGACGCGAGAAATATAGAAAAAAAATTATTCATATCCACATATTCTATCCGCTAAATGATTCTTAACTTCATATCGTGGGCGATTGGTTTAGCACAGTTCTCTGAATGGACTACGAGCAATTTTTTTGTGGGCTGCGGAGTTTCCGGTTTTTTGGCAATAGAAGATAATTGTTCGATATCTAGAGTGCTTTCGGGGTTATGAGCACCACAGGCTTGTAGAGGCAACCCTTTTCTATCGTTCTGGGTGTGAAAGATGTGTATGCTTCTATTTACGGTCCATTACGCAAATACACTGCTTCAGAACTTGTATTTTAACCCTAGATTAGGTATATTTCGGTGTCTTTCATCTCCGCATATTCCACACAACGACCACAGTAATTAAAATGGAATAACAGCTGGTTATTATTCAAACTATTCAAATCACCGTCCGGTGAACTTTTCCGAAAAAAAAAGGTTTTCATCTTAATTTTGGAGAGGCTTTTTGGTAAATCGTTAAATGCAAGGAATGGATTTCTGGTCTCAGTCCTACTATTCTGATCTGCTTTCGATTAGCTATCAAATGAATATGCATACCCCAGTAAAAAAAAACTCTTGACGTCCATACCGTCCCGTGGGCTAAACGCGTGTCGACACTACGGTGTGCAGATCGTGCGTTGTGGGTCAAAAGGCCGAGGGAATCTGGAGGCAAACTTCCCTCCGTTCCACAAGTGCAATACAACTACGCCCGGCTATCATTCCAAATGTCACTGATGAAAAACTTCATAGATTCTCTGGTTGTAGCAAAACCCACACGTGAACATGACCACCTCTACTATGACACATGGTTGCAAAACTACGAAAAAGAGAAAAAGAGTTAATGCTCTCACCACGAGTGATGACGAGCTATCCATCTAACTCTACTTATTTAACTTAAATGATGGAGAGATATTTGCAAAACTCCGGACCACAGGTGTCTGCGGTGGGGAACGAACGCGCTATTACCTTTTCCGGGGCTAACGCGTTCACCACCACACCATGAGGGTCCTTTGTTTCGCATGTCTCCACTTATATATTTAAGTGGTCTTACGAAATGAACTTGTTGAGCTGATGCAAGGTTGGTAACGTTTCCGTTGTCGTTGTTGTCGTCGTAGTTGTTGCTGTTGTTCGTCGACTAGCTGACGTTTCGGTGATTTCGCCTTCCTCAGAGCCTTGCTGTTACAAGTGCGACTCACTAACCAATCAGAACTTTACTTGTTTATGCAATCCATTTTCACATAACGAAGAGCTTCGAATTTATGTATGGATCCTGATGCTAAAGATCTCATCCTTCCAACAAATGTTAAATGCTGATCGAGTCGATTTCCACTGGAATCTTAGGAAAGCTCTGGTATAGCATTCCCAGATCTTCACCACATTTATCCAGCCGACTCTGTGCGGTGTAGGAAGGTTTTCTCACATAAGTTTGGCATCAATAATTCCGCACTAGATGAATGAAGACGGTGGGCCAGGACAAGGTCGAATCGACTAAGTAGAACAAGCGCTCCTAACTATCTAATTAAGTTTTCAAAACTTTAACTTGCAGTTTTCTCGCCACAAATGCTTCTTCACTTGGGATCTTCTTCAATCAAACGACAAATGTTAGTATAAGGACAAGTGATCTATGAACTAATGTGGCTACTGCACTCTCAACCAAGAGTTTCCATATTCAGCTGATAACAACTGTATACCTGTGTACATAAAGCCAGATGTATCCGATTTAGTTCGAGACAGGGTCTAGTTATATGATAACTAAACAACGGTTATGTGAAAAACATATGCCAGAATGAGACAATGGGCAAATAATGCGGGACCAAAATTTCTAGTTTCTATAATATTCTCATATATAACACTATTCATACACCAAAATATATTTTGTATTGTATTTTTATATCGTAGTGCTATTTATACACATGCATATATTTTCAATACACTGAAATATTGTTACATACTCTTTATATGCTGAAATATTAGAGCACCGGTCAAACAAGGTAGGTCAATCTGGAGAATGGAAGAAATTACTGTACGTTATGCGTCCAGAGTACTGCCATTGACAGCCTTCACGTCACAATTTATCATTGCTTATACACACTGTTATACGATGAGTTAAGGTCAGGGTAGGGAGTCGAGAACAGCTGAGATACATTGCTTGGCCTGCTCGTGGTTGAACAACAACAGCTGGATTTGATCTGTCGGAGATCCTTCAAATGGTGTCTTAATGGCGACATCAAAAGCACTTTCTGGAAGTCTTGGAGTAGCTGTTTTTCTATCTCTCTTTTCTTTCTCTCGCATTTCTTCCAACTGAATATAGTCAGATATCTGGCTGTAGACACGGTCTAGAATACGTGTCTTCACTTCTGCTAACATCGCTAGATTAAACCTATAAAATCGAAATGTAAACATCACACTTTCAACCTTAGTTTTCAAAATAACACTGATTTTGTATTATGAAGAAAAGTCCGTAGATAGTATCAATAAACTGTGCCTCAACTAAAAAATCATCTATAAGTGTCATTTACTTGTCACTGCGGTATTTTGGTTTCGGTAGCGATAGAAACCAATCATGCATAATGAGACGATTAATTTTCCATGTTTTTCTTATCTACTGGCCATTACAATTTTTCACGAGACGGTATTATGTGAAATACAGGCACAGTGATGCTGAGATACTTCCAAAAACTCCACACCGCAGGTGTCTGCGGTGGAGATCGAACACGATAGTACCCTTTCCGGGGCTAACGCGTTCACCACCACACCAAGCGTGTCCTTTGTTTTGCCTTTCTCTCAGCTAGTTCTCTATCTACCAGTGCCATCAGTAAACAAAAAGTTAACATTGTGATTTCGACCATAGCTTCAACTTAGCAGGGTTCAATACCGATTTGTTCTCCGAATATCAATCACGCTGACAGGTGATTGCTAATGGCTTATCGTGCAAGCTTATCAAGAAAGAATACATATTGATTAGTCACACCAAGGTTTAGAGAAAGTCGGTTTCGAAATATTTCAACATCATTGTGATTCTCTGTTGCTATTAGCAAAACTAAGTAGGTGGTTACAAATGTAGTGAAGTATGTACTTTTCGACCCAATGGTACTTGAAAATATTGTTCGAAATAAACAGAGCAAATTCTTAGACCAGAAGTCTGTAATTAAACTTCATTTTTGGTTGTAAGGAATCTCTATTTTTGCAAACTGACTGGGATTGATCAGTAGGTATAAGCGTCCTTAAAGATCATGTTGTGTACCACTTAACATGCTGGGGAACAAGAACATGCAGGGTAGTCGTTGCACTCGTTCCACTTTGGCTTCGGTTAACTATTCGGACTCACCTCTGTAGAGCTACAAATTGCACCAGCGTAAATATGGACACGTAGTAATTACTCGCTTCACACATATTCGCATAGCGTACGTCTTCCAACATCCCGAAAAAGCTGCCCAGCTCTTTTTGAAACGGTTCTTCGATCAGATGTCTTCGATATTGATCGATAAACAAGGCTACGATAGAGGACTCGTTATCCAAAGACAAATCACTCTACAAATGCGTTCATTGCGCTAAAGCCAAAAAAATTTCCCACGTACAACATACCACTCACAGAACTTAGCACTTGTGATATGAGACATTTAATAAGCAAACATCTTGGACAGCTTGGAAACTTATGAAGAATATCCAGGCATCTATTCATAATAAGGACACGGAAGGAATGCTGCTCGAAATCTTCTATGAAATGAAGTAATCGAAGGATAAGATCCTAGAATAGAACGTAAAAAGGACAGCTTGACAGCATTAGAAGAATGAAGGAGACCTACACTGTACAGAACAATGTCCGACACGTCCAGGCCTTCTGATATCTGTACGATAACGTCCAATGCTGTTACAATCGGCTTCACAAAGTGTTTCTCATAACTAAACATGTTTTTTTTCACACACTATGTTTTATATGCATGTTAACGATCAATGTATCCGAATTTTCTAAATCAAATGAGTGCAAGCATCAATAAATGTTACTGTTACTTGTAGTCGTTTTCACGCAGGTAGATAGTCAGCCCCTCTACAAGTTTCCTGACTCGAAAGTAGAGTGAGTATACATTGGGAATCAGTACCGTCGGCTCTCCCACACCAACTGAAACTGAATGTCCAGCTTAAAAGACCTCTTAACAGTGTTATAGGAGTTTCCTGTGCATTGGATGGACTGATTATATTATAATACATGTTATATGAGATACAGCGGTAAACACGTTTAGTTAGAGTTATAATGACTACAACCTATTAAATTACTCTTCAATAGTTCCATTAAATTAGTAAACCTTAAATGTCTTTTCAATAGCGAAGGCTTGAAATTCGCCAGCGTCATCATGACAGGAACAGTTTGCGTCTCTAAGCACTAGGTTGGTTCTTGGCATGCTTAGTTCTCTCAAAAGAAGAGTCGGGAAGCGAATAAAACTTCTATTCAGAATTTTCTATAAAGTTTGCATAAAAATCTCATTCTCATCTTATATCAAAAAGTCCTCTTTTTCGCCGTTTTTTCTCAAAAAATGTTGAACTTTTCTCTAATTATTTTTAAGGACAGATATACTACTTGTTACCATGAATTACTTTTCGCATAATTTCGTTGGGGTTTCTAACACATAGGGTCCCACATGATTTGATTTTCAGCCATACGTGGGGGTTGATAGATTAGCCGACATGAACTGATTTAAATTCACAACACGCGCTGCGAGGAACAACGCTTTCTGGTCAGCGCTCGTGAGATGAAATCAGGCGCCAGGCTCTAAATGTCGAATCTAGAGCCAACATAACAGATGCCACCGCAAATGTGAACAATGCACCATTAGATGATAATTCTAAGCGTAAAATAGATCAATGCTCTAATAAATTTAAAGTGATTGTTTTCAAACACCTTAAACTAACTAGAAGAGTCAAGATGTAGACATGTAGCAGTAGCGTAACTTCAAGGACGCGCACATGTTAAGGCAATCAGTTGCTGAAGTTCCCTTTCTAGAAATGATTCCAATAAACCACACATACGAATCGAATAGCAATGTACAGTGGAAAGATGGATACCCCACAGGAGAAAACGCTGTGTAGAGTTTATGATCTGATGAGGATATACAAAAGATGGGTTGCATGATCAATTATTACCTTTCCAGTAAATTAACGCATATGAATTTTAACATAAACGAACGTAGTTTCGGCGAAAAAGGATGCGTCTTCGAGTGGAAAAGTAGCAGAGGAAATGCAGCCGGCAGTTCTGGTTCGGAAGTGTTAACGGCAGTAGTGAATACGTTGGATATTCTAAAGCTTAACACTTAAATCACTGCATTACCACAAAAATATCTACATTACATATAGCAGCAAAGTGCCAAGGAGAAGTCATTTAAAGAGTATGCCCAAGAAGTAAACATAGTCAGTGCGTGTTTTTCTCCCAACCGATTATTATTCGATGATTGTGGCTTGAATGGCCCGATTTCATGCAGAACCATGCAGGTTCAAGCACAATTTCCATTTCACTCATAATTTGCTAAGTGGACAAGACTTCGCAAGATTTCCCTTTCCCGCAGTCCCGACATAGCTGTACTAAGACTTTCATACTTCGTCAATAGCAATTGTCAGCTCTTGTGAATCGGATTAATGATTTCCACCTTGCCGCTAGGCTGCTAACAGTACTGTGGTAGTTCTTGGAAGCACTGTAGTCCTAGCTAGCCTATCGCAAAGAATGGTCGAATTTATTCTCAACTTGAGAGGTTCTGCTGCCGCTAAGAACCCCGTCTGTAAATTCACAATTCGACACCTAGAAGGAAGAGGTGTGAATTTCGATTATGTCGCAGAAATAACATGAAAGGAACTGGTAGAGTCAGATTCTAAATAAGTCCTTGCGGATGTTAGTCGTTCAAAATGTAGTGCGCTGTTATGACTGTTTTACATAAGTTTCCTTCACATGAGGAATTTAGGATACGTTGGTCAGAAGGTTGTGTAATAAGCTGGAGATGCAGATGAGTTTTGGGATGGGTTGCATGTGAAGCATTGACAAATACCTCTTATTTTCGTGATCGCATTCGTGTTCACATGGTGGATATTTTCGTGCATTAGAGAAATTATAGGTGATATGATGGTGGCCATATCCATGGCTGGATTTCTAGTCTAACTTTGCTAGTTAACTTACAAATACAGTTCTATTAAAAGCAACTGACTTCACAGGTAGAACAAATGGAATATCACGAAATAAATGAAGTATGTGGGCGACGTCGAGTGCAGCGCACATTATATCGGCACTGCATTCATCGAGATTTTTTTCCAACTTCAAAGGCAAAGAATCGCACAACTCCTCCCATTCAGATGGACTGGAAGACGGTTTCTTAGTAAGTTATTTAGAGAATAAGAAAGCTAGAAACTCACTATTTGTCCTTAAAATTGTTCATTAGCATAAACCTTAGCTGACTAATGAGTATTTCGTTCAGATGTGGCGTAGATCTGCCAGTAATAAAGTTTAAGCATATTCGGAACTTCAACGGCTCCGGCTCAGTTGTACTAGAAAGAGTGTTCATAAATTATATACCCAGACTTCTCAAACTCTCTCAAAAAAGTCTCCTATTCTCCTTAAGTTCTTCGCTAGTTCCTCCTAACAGTTTACTGCCTCGTCGTGGCTGGTAACTGTCCCTGGGTGTCGGGTTGTGATATGCAGCGGAAGGATTCATCTCCTGGCAGAGCCTCCCAAGCTGAAAAAGAGTCTGGGCTTTCATCAGGAAGCCCAGTTAACAGTAAACTAGTACCAGGACCTGCCACCGTCCAGGTACCAAACTAGTCGCATAGTGGCAAATCTCTTCCTGATCTTCCTGATTATGCGGTATTAGTTGTGCGACCCTCCCAACGGTTTACTGCCTCATCGTGGCTGGGAGGTGGTTCTTGGGTGTCGGTGAGAAGGAGTCCGGCGTTTCCATCAGGAAGTTTAGCGAAGAATAAACCAATACCAGGATCCACCACCGTCCTGGTATCAAAGTCGCATGGTGGCAAATCTCCCTCTGATCCACAAGGGTTGCGACTGCCCGTGGTGGTGACGACCTGGAGCAGACCATGGCCTGGCTGACCTCGGGACTCCACGGAACCACAATAGGTAAACCAGCAAACCCCCAAAAGATGGAGATTATGCTGGAGGCCCGCACAACCAGTGAGGGAGGGCCATCCAAGTACCAAAGTAACCAAGTGCCCTTGCTAATTAACTTACTCAAGTAGTGATACGACAAGAGCTCTCAAGTTGTTATCATTGTTGTCGCGAAACACAGTGATCGCGTCGAAGATCGCGTCAATAGCCAGTTTACGAAGACATTCTAAATGACGAATTGACCATAACACAATTAACTTTATTAGGAACTTGAACCACATAAGGGAAAAATACCACGACTATCTGGATGAAAGCTCTGGAAGTACAGAAGTGCTTCGGCATACTTTCCGCCATTGATAAGGGATAAAAGTTCCCTCAGGTGGCACATTACTTCTAACCTTAATGGAAATAGGTAGAAGCCATGGAAATTTGTTCAAGTGGGTAAAGCAAGAGACAGATAGACAACAATCAAGACAAAGACAATATGACTACGCAAATATCAAGAATCATGATAACCATTTTACTCGTTGTTACGAGCGGACAATCTCACTGATTTTAGCATCAAAGAACATCGATTTCGCAAGCTTTACCGTCAATTTTACTCTCTTCGTCAACATAAGTATATAAACCTCCGTGAAACATCCAGAATGAGTTCCAGGAAATACTGAAGACAAGCCATCCACCGAGTTCACGACATACAGGTACAACCAATGCTGAAGGAAAAAAAAAGAACTATGATGACGTTACAATACATTTTTGAAGGTAACAGAAAGCAAATTGGCTGTGCTTGGCTGAAAGAAAACAAAAGCGTATGTGTGAAATTCGTAGGAATAGAAGCTAGAATAGGAAAATATACACGACATCGAACAGAAAAGAGAAATATCGTTTTAGGAAAATTTGTTCATGTTACGGAGTTCTGGAGTACTCCATCAATAATGACCAAAGTCTCTTCACAGTCCTTTAGAACTGAAACTATCAGAGGATAGGCCTCCTCGTCTGCACTTGAAGAAGGGCAAACAAGCTCAACGGATAGAATTTGGTCCGCTTGACTGGCTCTCGATTTCTCGTTCATCACGTCCAGACGTAGATATTCTACCAGCTTTTCATGCAGGCGTACTATAAGCCGCTTTCGCACTTCGGCGAGTAATTTGGTATTGGAACTGAAATATAACACATGAAAAAAAGTACTTATAAACCTCTTAGCACTTACCAGTTGCGAGTGAAGCTCCGAATAAGACGCAGCAGTGATGCATAAAAACTTCTTGAATCAACAATGTCGTCATAAATGACGTCTTCTAAAACTCCAAAAACGCTCCCCAACTCATCCTCAAAAACCTTCTCATTCAAATGATGCTCGAATTGATCTAGCAACCATGCCAATGCTTTCGACTCGTTTGCTGTCTGCAACGATAACTTCTACTTCTGCCGAAACGACAAGAATACAGAAAAAACCGAGACCATAAATATATGCATTTACGAGTATAGCCTCTTTTACCTTGCTGGTAATTCCAAAAACAATGTTTTTCAGAAGAAGGGCTCGAGGTTGCACCGGAAAATACGATATGATACCCTGTAACATTGCCATAATAGCAACTCCACGTGTCTCTGAACCGATATCGTCAATGAATCGTAGCAAAAGCAAGAACATCTCTTGAAATAAATCAGCTCAATAAATATGAGACGAATATCAACCAAATAGCAAATAACCGAGTAAAGTTTTATATGAGAAGTGCGAATTTCTGGGCAGTCATTGCTGAGCTTAAGGAGAAAGCGAAGGGCATTAGTCAGCGATTTAACAGAGCCATCGGTCCTAAAACTCTATTGTCAACTAGATTAAAAACAGATTCAAGATAGATAGATAAACTTGCGGCGTTTCAATGTTAGCTACATATTCACAGATCCCCTCAGTTAGCCGTAATCGTAAGTATCGCTGATCGTATACGTTTGGAATGAATACCGCAGGCTTAGTATGACCCACTAAAAGACCAGATCGCAGTACAGTACTAAAAATAGCCTCTTATTAAGTAAACTCAACCCACCTAATTTTGGAGAAAATGGGTGTTCTCTGGCGTGCCAAATAAGGAACGGATAAGTTGCTGCTTCTTCCATAGGAAGTTCGCTGAGTATGCGATCAACAAGGCGACCAAACCTTGAAATTATAGGCAGAACGTTCATGTAACAAGCGCGCAAAACTCTAGAGGCATTCTGAATTAATTCCAAGAATCTGAAAATGAACCACAGGAAGGAATGCCTCATTATCACGCGTGATATTGGACAGTATATAAACCTGTTATTCTGATGGGAGGGGCACATTACGTTTCCATGTGAATTCTGTGCGGTCGGTCTTCACACGACATACTCAGTGGAAGACTCATAGAAAGCGGTGAGTGTGCAGAGCTGTGTTAAATGTGATTGAAATCTTGGTTTAGAGTTTTCTCTGTTTGGTTATGGAGGTGTTTGGCCGAATAAGTTGCTGTCAACTTGACCTTTCCAGGCTCTGTGGAAGGCGAAATCCGCCGAAAGCTTATACGTCAGCTTATACGTAAATAAAGAAATAAAATAGCACCTCGTGTTTGCTGAACAGACGTTGACTAAATTATTCAATCAATGCCGAGGTTAACAGAAAGTCGGACTTGGGAGTTCATGTAACAATTAGGGCACCACTGAAAAGATATCAATGTATGACCTCTTTTACTTATTTAACTTGGATATTTGGATAGCTTGTCTTCACTAGTTATACGCGCCTCAACATAAATTCTACTTTACCAGAGTTTTGCTGGCTAAGCCATTATGGTTACCTGAAGTCCCGAGTTCAGCCTAGACAAAGTCTGTCCCAGCTCGTCACCACAGGCAGTCGCCACCCTTGCGGATTAGAGCGGATTAGCGGATCGTTTTCGGACGTTCAAATAAACCTATCAAGTAGCGGTTACCTGACAAAGTGGTACCGAAAGCCAAGTAACAAGAACATCCTCGTTCATTTCCTTTCTTCCCACCCTTCACACATAAAGGGGGCGATTGTGAGAAACATTTTTCGAACAGGCACCTCTGTGTGCACTACCAGGGAACTGAAGGAAGAATCGCGCGACTTGGCTCGACAAATAGACATCTCCAATGGCTACGAAATAGTAACCCCACGAGATAAGTTTACAAGGAGAACGACGCGCCCACGCGAAACACTTGGCCAAAACGAAATCCCGTTTATGTTGCCTTTTATAAGAGATGAAGTAAGCGAACGATGCTTAAGAAGGGCAGGTCTAGAGGAATCGGTAGCTATAGTTGAAATACCACCGGCTACTCTACGTCGCCAATTAGTTCGCAACCGCCTCTGTGTGAAACAACAAATTGCGTAATTTGCCCTTACGGCAGGGACTGTGATTGCATGAGTTCAGGTACGATATACCTGATCTCTTGTAATAATTGCGGAGATGAATATATTGGCGAAACGGGCAGACCTTTGTGTATCCGTATAAAAGAACACCTAGATGGCAAGCGAAACTAAGACGAAGCACCCCACTAGGCACGCATAGGATACAAAAGCATAGCGTAGACGATTTTGAAGTAAAGTCAATAACTTTGCACAGGAGTCCAAAACACCAGCGCGAAAAGTGCTTGAGGCCTTTTGGATAAATGCCAAAAACCCTACAATGAATAGCAGGGATGAATGTCCGGAGGTCATACGCGACCTGATCCCGTCTGTTCGCATCGATTTTTGATGTGGGATGGTGCAGTCGTCAACCATATGCGACTATAATCAGCTGTTCTAAACTTCCTCATTGGAAGTCACGAAAAAGCGGTGGGTTTTTCAAGAAGTTGTTGATCATGTAATTACCGGAGAGTTCTTCGTCTTTTTGTGTTATTGAAGCGTTTGGCCTAGTAGATTGTATATCAGTATACCCTTCCAGACTCTGAAGAAGGCGATACTGCCGAAACGTCAGCTAGCGTTGTATTGTATTGTGTTTTTCTATGGAAGTAAGTGTATGCTGTTTAAAAACCTCGCGATTGCTGAACAAGAAAACGACACATTCATATGTTTTAAGCGTTAACAAAACCTTACTTGTGCGGAACTCGAAAAGGAATTTTTTCAAAGAAGCGAAGAACATGGGCAGCTTCTATAATTGCAGACATAGCATCCTCGTCTTTGTTTGCTAATCTTTGACAAAGTCGTTGTTCCAACTTCAGTGGTAATTCATCGCACAATTGGCTCCATAACTTCGGGCTAAACATGTTACAATGAAGCATCGGAGTCGTTGTTAAATCTATGGATCACTAAAAATTATTCATTTGCTAAACTGAACTGACTGTTGCGTCTGGAAAACTGTGCTAATTAAAGTTCCTAATTGAGACACAAGAACCTCCGTGAGCTCAGGTGATGTTCGCAATGTGAGCAGTTCGTAGCATAAACGGTATTTCTCTTCCACGGACAACATTAAACTAAAAAACTCACCAACAATAATTACGAGAGTCCATAGACTTTTACAAAAACTACTGACCTGAACAATCCCATAAGTAGGTCCTTCAGATGAGGATTGTCTTCATTTCCAAAACTATAAGCGACTTTGTAGATCAGGTCTGGAGCGAAACCTTCCAGCACTCCTAGAACACTCAGTAACTTTGAGACATTATTGTTACTACAGTCAGTCACTGACCCATTCATATGACAGATTTTCCGATAAATCCTTGGAACCTTTAGTTCATGAACCACTTCCAAATTTGTACCATTGCTCTTCCTAAGTCAGGTATTGTGGATCTCTCACCGTTTTCTTCTTGAGCCACAGATTTCGTTAACGCAGTCGCATCCCCGTACCTCCGATCTTCAATGAGTTCCAGCAAATGTAGTGCCCGCTTCAAAAAAGCCATTCTTCATTACAAATGGAGGCAAATAGCTCATTCGTATTCTTAGATCCTTCTCGAGCTATTTCTTTGAAATAAAAACCTTTGATTTGAATAGTCAGCTTCACTTCCAATAAATGAAAACGTCCTAGCAATTTCTTTAAAGTTTCACGATTCTTACCCTAAGTAAAGACTGAATAACAGAAATTACAAGAAATTCACGAAAAAGAGCACACAACATTTTATAAATCAGCGCTTTATAAAAACCAGAAAACCACGATCATCGAATAAAAGTCACACATATAATACCTGTGAGAGGAAATTTGCTTGTATATCAAAGCTTTAACAACTATCACAACTAAAATACCTCTTTAATGGAAGTTCGTTTCCAAAATAAAACTTCTTTTAAATCACGAGGAAAGAAAGGAGAACGACGACCGTCATGAAACGACAGTACTCGAAAATGTCAACAAGTGGAACATACAGAGAGCAATTGTGGCGGAGATCACTTTCCGGCCGTGGCTTCAGCGGCCCGACGAGCTGCCGCTCGCTTGCCAACCATGGCAGTGAATCCGCTTTTGATTGCGGTCACGGAACATCGGGACCCGCACGTGTGACACTGCAGGAAGAAGAGTCGGGTGTCTTTCGTTAACTCCGTATCTGATGAACGACAGGTATGGCACATGACGTACTCCTCTGAAAATTTCCATCTACTGAAAGAAAACGTGAACGCAAAATTTAACAGCACTGTAGAAAAAGCAATATTCTTACTAATATATTTCCTCAGCACACTTTCGAAATGTTTTTGTTGGAACCGACCCTTCACAATAAGGCAATTGTTACCATCAATAGAACCAGTAGTACCTAAAAACAGTCATTCTGACGACGTATACGAGAACGGAGCGCGTGAAGAGCACTGCCTAGAGATGTCATACACTGGCAAGGTCGCTAGTTCGACTCTACCCTGAACCAACCACGCTGTTCTCTCTTCCTCAATGGTCGACAAATCAAAGCCAGATTTTCTGAAGAAAAAAAGCTGCCTCAGAAACACGAAATCCGCCACACTTGTGGTGAGTAGTTGGAATAATTCCGTTTGAGCGCTGTGACCTTCGCTCAGAAGAGAATTTAGAAACTCCAAAATAATGTTAGCCCAGCATTCTAAATATAGTCGATTCGACAAACACTAAACATTCATAAGGACGGTCGGAAATCTTCAACGTTCAGTCGAACCCACACGAAAACGGAAGACCTTCATAGATGACCTACGCGAGGAAACAAATTGATCCAAGAAACTGTTGGGATTCGCACAGTATATCAACATTTACCGTAGCTCTAGTTACATCTTCATAATGTCCGTACTGAGGTTTCTATAAGACAAGAGATCGAATGGAAATAGGAAGACTTTTCTAAGGCACGCGATTAACTCACCAAGCTCAGCGAGAAGGAACTGTAGAACGTGCTTATCCTGGCGTTTCATTAACCTACAAATTTCTGCAAAGTTGGAAAATGCGGTTTTCTTACTGCCTGCCCGAGCTACCTAAAAGTGTCAGGATATTTATGTCCTGCAGAGACTCAAAAAAAGTTACGGATAGAAAAAATTACCTCTGGCGGCTTCATGGCAAACTTCTTCTTTTCACCCGAAAGTTCGGGATTCTTTTCCCGCATGATGTTGAAAACTAGCGTTAAGCATTCGTCGTAGGTATAATCAGGCCACGGTCGGGTAGCATCGATAAGATTTGATATCCCAATACCGATACCGTAAATAAAACAATGGATAAAAATCAAAGATAGACCGAAGAACCCAAAAATCGTACCTAAATCCGTGATGCCATCATCCCTTTTCTCTTCGTCTTCTTCAACCTTTACCTTCTTCTTCTTTCTCCCTCCAAGTTTGAGCTCACCTTTAATTTATTTAATAAGGTAGAAATCAATGTTAACGTCACTTCTTAAATCACACCCTCATATTATAGCTGCCCTTAAACAAGAAATAGTTAAAGTTTCGACACGAAGCATCGGGAAGAATTTAAAAACTGATATTCAAAAATCTTGTACCTTCTAGAAAAATCTGTATGAAATAAAAACTATTACTACTTAACATTGGAACTTTAAACTAACACTCGATTCACAAACCCAAGTCATCAGCCATTGTGTCCGGCGTAGCTTGAGGCTCATCATCATCAAGTTTTATCACTTTCCTCGTTTTCTTCTTTTTGCCAAGATTAAGTTCCTGAATTACGAAAGATAAGGTTTATCTAGCCCGGCATGAGATGACATGAGGCAAAATAATAGAGCAGTGCATAGAACCTTAACAAAATGGGAAACCTACAAGGTCATCGTCTGCCATTGCTCAACGAGAGGGTGTCCTGAAAAGAAAAAAGGCACGTGAAAAGGAAACAGTGAGAAAAGAGGAATAAAGAGAGGTGCACTTGACACAGTTACAAACAACAGCCAAATCCAGAAAGCATCCAGAACTGAAAACACGACGGCATAAGGATAACCAAAGGCGGGTTCCTGTGCATTTTTTCCGCGTTGACAACTTCGGTTTGGACGTGACTGCAGACGACCCGTAGAATCGCACGCCCAAGCATGTAAACTAATCCTGGGCTCTCCGTACCTGTTGGCACGTCGCTACCCGGTAGTTGGGTTGAACTGTTCGGTCGGTGGGATTATGATTCGGATGGGTAGAAGTGCGTTCGGGTTCTCGTCGGAGGAAGTAGCTACCATGTAACTTGGGTTATTCTTAACGCCTATTGCTGTCCTGACGCATAGGTACGAATAAGAAACGTATTTTGTGGCTTAGGCTTCACTCCTAGATGATTCTGTGGCATTCCATTTCACATGTGACACTGGAAATGTTTGGGAAATTTTTTACTTGCCAAGAATTTCTTTTAAGTTTTGGAAAATTTCGCCATTTTTAATAAACTAGGGGAGATTTGTGGGACCTTTCTGGGCTATCTATCTAGTTCCGATCTTCTGCTTTTCCATTGTAGTCCCCATCGGTGAAACTCATGAAGAAGTAGGAATCAGGTAACAAGGAGGTAATGCCGATGGTCAGCAGCTGAACTATGTTCTCTTTGCTGATGATATCGTCTCTATAACGTGAAATATTGGCCGATTTAGCAGATGCTTGTGTGAGAACTAACCCTTTGTGATGTAAAACTGGATACTAAGATCTGATAGCACCGAAGTGGAATAGGCGGTGTTTATTAAGTCACAAAGACAGGTTGGGAATGTTCCAGAAACATGGGTGAATCCATGAAAGAATACAGAGCGTAAGAGAAAATTTAACGAAGTATTTCAAAACCGAGCTTCCTTTATACTCGGTTTAACTGATCAATATGCATTCTTTCTTTGATCAGCTTACAGGAGGTTGATAAGCATATTTATTTGCGGCTAAGGTTTCGACGTCTTCGTCTTCGTCTTCATCAGAGCCGATGATCCGAGTCGATGGTCCTCGCTTGTTCTTCGTCTCGATGTGGCGGTTTCGCTTTCGTTTCGAGTCAGGTCTTCCTCAGCGGGTCATCTCCTCGAATGACTTTAAGGAAGTCATAGAAATGAGCGAAAGGTACGTGGAAATACGAAATCGGTCAGTGAGCTGTCATAACATCTACTGTGCGGATGCCAGCACTTCTTGCATTAGATTTGTTTTCAGCGCACTCACCGTCCACAATGGTCTTCGAACATTTAGCGTGTTGTTTCAGCTCCAGCTTGAGGATTTCGTCTTCTCCATGAATGTCGTAGAATGCTGGTCGAGTCAATTCTCCTTCCAATCTTGGACATATCCGGGCTAAGACGTTCCCACATGGATTGTAGGAGAGCGTTGGGAGCGGTCGAACTGTCGCCCAGGCTTCCCGATCCACGATATCGTGCTTGATTGAGTGCACATCGCACGTGGCGACAAATCATGCGTCGTCCTATGAGGCGACAAAATGGGGTATGACCGCGAATTCGTTTCCACTATTCTGCGTTTGCTCCTTATAGGCTCTGAGTTTACTGATCCATTGGTGTATGCTTAGTCCTCTTTAAAATTTACACAACCAGCCACGGCAGTGAGGCTTTCGAAGCCGGTCTATCAAAGACTAGTATAAAACAAATAACTAAAAATCAAAAGCATTTAAAAAACACAAGCACAGGATAGATTTCATCTTCTTCGTCCATTTATTAATAGAGGACGGTTGCGATGAAGTGAATCTTTACAATAATTTGTCGAAGTCTCAGAAGCAAGTGCACTTAAGCGGCCTGCATGAGCAAGAACGCATTCGCAACCCAGATCAATTGAAACGATCAGGATCAGTGCAAAGCTGTAGTCGTTGTACACAGACCACTACAGTAAGCAGTCATTTTTGTGTGAAACGCGTACACGCCTTGGTCGATAAACCTGGACAGCATGACGTTGGTTTCCGCATCATCAAATGCTTTCTAGCAGTCAGCGAAGATTAAGACAAGCCGTATACGACATTTTTGCAGAACTCCAGAACCTTGAAAGTTCTTCGAAACAGTCCATGCGGCTAAATACCTTGGGAGTTTCAGCTTGGTGTATAGGTTGGGCCTTATCCAAATCCTTCCATTATTCCTTTATTCTTCGGAAAAAGTTTATGGACTTCACTCAATATGCAATAGCATGATAGTTACGAAGGTCGTCCTCGTTGCCTTCTTTTGCAGAGTACGGTACGCGAAGTTCTCTAGCGGTTCGATATTTGTTCCATTTGTTGATATGACGTCGTATGCTTTGAAAGAAAATAACATATACGTGGTAGTTCCTAACACGAATAGGATCGGCCGAAACGCCTAGTCGAGGAATTGTGCCAGTCCTCGAGCTTTTAATTGCAGCTCGAAAAAGATTTATCAAGGGCTTTCTATTACTTATCCCATCTTCACCTGTCACCTGTAGAGCCCCATTGATCGTCGAGTGACTCGAACAGACGCCAGTATATTTTCCATTTTTCGCTGCCACGTGCATGACTAGCCCAGTGGGTTCTGCTCGCTCTAGCAACTCGTTGAGCGTCATATCTTTCTTCTAGGCTTTTCGTGAAGAACTCTGACCATCGGGTCGGCGGTCTTCGTGCAGTGCGTTTAACATCCCGAGGAATCCAGTCACTAACGGCTCTTATCCATCGGTTGTCGTTCATACGCATTACGTGTACGGCCCACCTTATTTTCGACTGTTTGGCGTACAGAACGGCATCTTTGATTTTTGATCGGTGACGGAGATCAGAGCTTCGGATCCCATCTCTTACTTGTGTGGAACGGGATACTCCAAGCATCGTCCTTTCGACTGCCCGTTCGATAACCTTCAGTGATCTGTCATCGTGGTTACGCAGCGACCAGGTTTCTGACGCAAACGTTAGGGCAGGAAGTACCGTTGAGTCGAAAAGGTGGGCATAGAGTTGGGTGTTCTTTGTTCTCTTCACCACATCCTCGATGCTCTTGAAAGCTCCCCAAGCCGCTCGTTTTCGTCTCCTCAGCTCTGGAGCTAAGTTATTCATCATATTGATTTCCCGACCTAAATAGATATAACTGGAGCATTCGGAGATATTCGTTCCGTTAAGCGTAAATGGGGCATGCGAAACCAATCCGTTCCTCATGAACATCGTTTTTGTGATATTTAGTCGAAGACCAATCTTTCCACAGGCTTTATCAAAGTCGTTAAGTATACGTTCCGCTTGGCTAATGTTTAGTGTTATAAGGACGGGGTCATCAGCAAAACGAAGATGGTGTAACTTTTTTCGCTCCCATACTATCCCATTCCAATGTTCGCATGACGTTCTGAAGGGTGTTGGTAAATAATTTTGGTGAGATGGTATCGCCTTGCCTAACTCCTCTTTTGACGTCAATGTTAATATCGCTGTAGAATGGTGATATCTTGGTTGTGAAATTTTTGTACAGCTCACGAAGAATCTCTATGTACTGAATAGGAAATCCTTGGCTATCAAGAGCTTCCAAGACTGCTTCTATCTCAACTGAATCAAAGCCCTTCTGTAAATTGATGAAAGTAAGACAGAGCGGTCTTTTATGCTCTCGCGATACTTCAGTGATCCTTGTTATCGTGTGGATGTGGTCCATCGTATTGAATCCTTGTCAAAAACCTGCTTGCTGAAATGGATGTATTTCGTCCAGTACTCTATCAGTCCTGTTTACAATTGCGTTTGTGGAGAGTCTGTAGACGAAAGATAGTAAGCATATTGGGCGATAGTTGCCGATATCGTGCAGCTCACCCTTCTTGAACAATAACATGGTCTTGCTGGTCTTCGATTGAGTAGGGACCTTGCATTCAGACAGGTAACGTGTGAAGAGCAGAGCCAGTGTGTTTACGAGAACTGGCGGAAAGTTCTTCAGGTGTTCTGGTCGTATTCTGTCCGGACCTGGTGCTGTTCGATTTTTCACCGGCGAAATGGCATGTCGGATTTCGGAAGAGAGAACCGGTGGTGCAACATATTCATCCCCCTTTATTTCATATGACGGAAGGTGGACCTGGCTATCGAAGAGATCCGAGTAGTATTCGTGAATGATTTTCTCTATTGCCTTTCTGGACGCTGTAACTGTTCCGTTTGGGCGCCGAAGTGCACTCATTTTGGTCTTGTAATTGGCGACGCTTCGGTGGGCTTTGCGAATACTTTTCGCACCCTCTGCAGCTTCGGCCATTACTGCTGCTCTTATCTCTTTAAGATCTTCTTTTATCGCCTGACTGCAGTGTTTTGTAAGTCCGGACGTTAGTTCGCGGTTGCCGGCTGCTCATGCGATTCCACGCTGGCGTATCAGCTCGGGTGTTTCTGGAGACAGACGTCTCTTGGTGACTTTCGAACTCTGAGATTTCATACCGCTGACGTGAAGATGTTGAATGAGCCGATCGTATTCTTCGTCGATGTTATCGACAGCGGCGTCTTCCCAACAGCCGACTAATGAACTGAACAAATCCCAGTTTACAGTGGTTCTGGGACTTCGGTTTTGGAATTTAGCGGCTTTTTCTCCTTTCCGCGAGAAATAGACTCTTGCACGAAGGAGACGATGGTCTGATCCCATGTCGAATTTTGGGACAACAGCGACATCGGTTAGGCAAAACCTTCTATTTACTATGATGTGGTCCATTTCGTTATGGTACTCTCCATTGGGAGACTCCCACGTCCAGCATTGAGGGTGGGACTTCTGGAATTGCGAGTAACCATGGATTGTCTTGATCGCCGTGATTAACTTACAAAGCCTCTCACCCTGTTCGTTCCATTCTAATCCGTGGGTCCCAATGTGACGTTCTTCGGACGTTCTTCTTGGTCTAATCATGGCGTTGAAATCTCCAATGTGGTGAAGAATGAAAAGGTGAAAAGAAGAACCTTGAAGAATGTGTGGTCTTCTCTGTAGAACTTCACCAAGTCCATATAGAACGCTTCGACTTTTTCTTCGTCATAGTTTGATGACGGCGCGTAAACGACGAAGAATGTCAAAGCCGGAATTGATCCACGTCTTTTTAATCGTAAACATCCGATTCGGGTTGTAAACTGTTCGAATGAATCGGTGTTCGTGGACAAACTCGTGTTAACGAGAACACCGACGCCGTCGACTCTACTGTCGCATACTAAAAGGAACAGTTCTCCGCTGTCGTATGTTCCAAGGAACAGTTCTTCTCCGGTGTCATAGACGGCGTTGAAAGGCTGGCGTCCTCTCGTCTCGGCCAGGCCGATGACGTCGTACTTTATCCTTCTTGCTTGCATGAGCGTCTTCTATCCAGAACTCGGATGCAGGTGTTCGTGCATTGTAGGTACAGATCGTCACCATAGTTTCTTGAAATCCAGGCAGCTTCCATTGGCCCTGAGATTTTAGCATCCTCTCCGTACTCGTCCTACCCAGCACTGCGAAATTGGGGGCTCTTTCGGGGTCAGAGGAATGAGGCCCGTTCTTTTTACCGCGTGTAGCATTCTTTGATACACACGTATAGCTTGCTGGGCTCTGAACATGAGGGCTGGGTATACTCAAGGGTAGCTTACCAGGCTCTCCGAGAGTGGACGTGAAGCTTATTTGTATTGCAGGCGACTCCTTACCGCCTCCGATATACTTCCCAGTCACTTGATTGCAGGCTTTTGGACGAATTGACTCGTAGAATGCAATCCGCATAACCAAAAACGCACCCACACACGCATGCATGAATACGCCTAGCAAATACAGAAAGTATGTGCCAAATCAGCGCAACAGAAACAGGGAGTTCATTTCTGGATCCACCTGCGTCTCAGGGAAGCAAAGGTCGCTTTTGGTCCGCGATTACCCCCCTATCGCCACCTGGGGACGCGCCACGTAACCTCGCGACTAACCGGCTCGAGATCCCTCATATGAGGGATATCCGTGGCGGCTGTGTTATAGGAGATATCTCAAATTACTTCGCGCTTGTAACCAACTCGTCGCCAGTGGAATACTCTCGTGCGGAGAGTTGGTTTTGCAAATTTTGATGTGCGGACTGTAGCTGCTCTCGGTTGTCATCTTGTACAACACCTGTGGTATGATTGCTATCTGGTAACCGGGCACAACGAAAAACCCCTGTGTAGTAAAATAAGCGAATGGCAAAAAAATGGGTGAAAGTCAATTCATACCATTCAGTCTTGACTGGGAGTAAACTCATATCGGCCTCCAAGTGTTAAAGGCACCAATTTAAATGGGGAAAACAAAAATCCCCAGAACTTTTTTATTGTTTCTCTTGCCTGATGTAACAAGATTGCATTTGTTCAGCAAGTGAATTAAGAAGTTGATTAAAAAAAACCTTCCTAGCAAAGTCCACGTCAGGTTCGACCCAAGTTAACATGACGCACTAATAATAAATTCTATTGATAAGCTTCACTAAAAGAAGGGAATCCAACATTATACGCGGCATGAATGCAAAAATGAAGTGAGCCCGAACCTTCGTCTAAACCTCTAAAACACATTTTTTTTTCCTTTTTTTCATTTTTCTGCAAACACAACTTAATATTCATGGGCAGGTGTAGCGTACTGGTTAGAGTACCCTTCAATGAAGACGTCGTTTTTTGGTTTGATGTAGTTCCTTGAGCTAATCGAACCTCGCCAGCATTGAACAATTTCAATCTGCCTTCTTTGGAATGCTGAAAAAACACGAATTTAATACATCGGCTGGATCCACCGAGCCATTGTGCAGGCCAAGTAAGCCTAATGGGCAATCCCTGCGATACCTCATGCAAGTGAATTCACAGCGCACCTTTGAGAGACTGGTCAACGTCGGTCATTTTACTTTTCAATTCCATATTTCAGAAATGAAAATAAAATTTGCCGTCGCCACGAGTCTTTTAGAAATATCTATCTTGGGTCGTTTATGAAAGATTCCAACTGACACAGGAAGTACATGACACTTTTCTCTCTTTTCCCTTCCCTCTCTTTTCTTTCACTGATGGTATAAAATCGAGGATGTATCATCTCTTTTAAAAGGAAGCACTTTTGGTGAGACGGTGAACAGCTTTGTGTCAAGCTATCTGCGGTTTCTGGCCGTGGATTTGAATTCATTATCACTAAGGTCAAATACAACTTCATTAATCAAGTAAGAGCCACAAAAGTCTTCATGATTTTGTCAACAAGGTACAGGTCTATTTATTCCAGTAGTTCAGTTCTGGAAGTGACGAATTCTTCGATGACATTGGCAACAGCGGTTTTGCTATCGATGATTCTCTCAGCAGGTAGCTGTTGAGATGCTTGCAAAGGTAGTACCTAGCAAGCTGTAGGCCTGATAAGTGTGATGGGTTAGAAACTATTCTCTATTACAACTCGTTCAAATTCTGCACCTGTGGTTGCGCAACGTGTGACCGACTGTCGTCATACCAGAGGAATGAACCTTCTCTATTGACACTGTCTGGATGAATCAGCTTCAATTTTTGCCATACTGACCTTTCAAACGAGTTACCTCAGAGAGTGCTAAGGAACTTCACCTTAGTGAAATCCTTCATCGCTGAATTGAATGTCGTCAATTATCGTGTGCCACCAAATTCCCATCGTTTGTAGCGGTCTCGTCAGGAAATAGGTCGTTTTTGTTGCGTACAAGAAACTAAGAACAGACTTTGTAACGGCCGTCTGACTGTTCATCATTCAATTCCTACGGCATACCTTTACCGGGTCTCTTCACCTCTGCGATGCCTTCCAAATGACTAACGACCGCTGAGTCATGGGTGCGGAAGTCACCTAGAATCCCTTAAGTAGTTGTCGGAGCGGCGGCTCGACTGTCGCCTTCAGATGGTTGACGTCCACCGATGATACACACCACCTTCTTCAACGTGTGGACTCCTAATCCTATATCCGATATGAAACCTTAAGAACGATTGCTTCATTGTGCGTGCGAAAACCTTACTCGTGCTCTGTTGAAATCTCGCTACTGGCGCTTCCAGTTTTGACCTCACTAAACAAAGTGAAGCGATTTTATACCTTGAGAATATCATTTGAACCGGCTTAGAATCGTTGTGAACTATGTTTCAGAAAAAGTTTTGCACGGACAATTGTCGAGCAAGAGTTAGAACAGCTTCAAAACGATATACAGTAACGCTGTGAGCAACCAATTATTATTAATATTATAGGGTTGAACTACGAATTTTACGATGGGGAAATCCGTGATAATTTTTTCGTCAGCCTAATGGGTGGCGTAGCACAGTGGAGTGACCTCGGCCCAGTTCTTGCGTAACGACGTCCACCCGTCTGCTCGCAAGAAGCTGTTCCAGGATCGTTCCGCTCATTCCGAATCAGGAGGGAGCGTGTTGTCGACAAGCTTACCAACTTTTCCTATTTAGAAATATAGAATTTTTTTTCACAAATCTTTAGAAGTTGGAGGTTAAATATGAAGGTAGCGTAAATTGACCAGTAGAATAGGATTTTTTGCTATCTGTACGGTTTTCTATGTGGTCCTGGATGAAGGCTACAATTTTAAAGTTCAGCTGCTGCCCATAACTGGTTGTGAACAAGGGTTCCTTGATGCTCCCTCATATTTCTTCCCATGAAGTCCGAATACTTTCCTTTTCGTCAGTCGTAGTCGTGGATAGTTTGTCTTCTTTTAACCCTGCCAACAACGTCCACTTCTTCTTTTTACAAAATTTTACCACGTGATGGCAATGATCTGCTGAGGTGTGGCAGTCATAAGGTCGAATGAGTTCATCGTCCAAGTCCGCCTGAGTGTCCTCCTGGAAACAAAGCATCAACGTTCGCAACTCACCCTTTCCAAAGAAGGGAAAATTCCAGGGAAATAATACAGGTCACAGAAGAAACCGCTGGGGATAGGGCAATGTGAAAAGGTCTTCTTTTAAGACATATTCACTCTCTGACTTTTAAGAAATATCGGTTAATGAATTTGAAGTTCTTTTCTGACTGTTCGCCTCATTTCGTCCGTTTTGTGATCTCTGATCAGCTGTTTTTGCGAACGAACGATTCCATTGCATTCGGCGTCTTACTGGTTCGGCTGGTGCATTCCCCAGAGGCTTCCTTCCTTCTGCACATCCAACCCCACGAATCCTCCATGAGTCGCCTCTGCCCTTCCTCCCACTCAGTGCAGTTTGTCCGGGAGAAATTCCATTTGGGCCTTTTCCATCGCCGTTCTGACCCAGTTCCGTCGTTCGTTTCACCTCCGACCGAAATCGATTCTGATCTCTTCCCGCGCAGAGCGCGGTCGTTTTCAGATCTGGCAGGCGGCTATCGATCGGGTTTCTCAATCCGATGCCATTCATTTCGATATCCCGAGTCGTCCACGAAGGCCTCGTTAACCCTCAGCGACATGTACAGGTCCCTGTTTATTCCTATCCTACTAACCTCCCTCTTCTACGTATCGACGGCTGCCGACTGTCCAAGTCTACCGTCAACTTGCGTTTGTAACAAGGAAAGCAATGGCAGAATCTCTGTTGCATGTGAAGGAGCCCACCTACCGAGTTTATTTAAGGTAAGCGTTTTCTTGTATTTTTACGTGTTCCTTTTTCTTCGAGACTTTTCCAGAAATCTGAAGAACCTTATTTCAAATCCAGACTATTGTTTCGTTTTCGGGTCCATATTCCTCTTTTGTGATAACGTTTTCTTTGTTGAGAACATCATTTCAATGTGATAGAGGTTTTGTTGTTGTTTCTAGTTGTACTTCATAAGAATAAGCGCCATTTCTGTTAGCCATTGCTGAGATTCTAATGGAAGGACCTTTGGCTCGTGGGTTAGTGATGGAATATTTGATGACTTTTAGTTGGGGTTATAATATCCAACACATTTGTTCATGCAAAGAATCGTCTTTCTTGTAATTTCAAAGGCAGGTGCGTGTTTGCTATGTAGTGGTAGGGAATTGAACCACTTTTAAGCACTCTAACTAGTAGTGAATTAATTAGGGTAGTGGTGAAATTAAATAGAACAGAAAGAAAAGAAAAACCGAGAGCTTGGAAAAAACGTAACCCCATTTACTCCCCTAGTGCGGCCGATAAATTCCCTTTCACTGGATGGCGAACTCGCTGGCAATACTGAACGGGTCAGGTCTAGTTGGTTAATCATGGTTCGCTGATCCAAGGGGGTACCTGTAGACCGGTCGAGGGGCTGGCGATTAGCTGTTGACGACCACTCGCTGGTAGGGATCAACTGCTCGTGTATGACTCGTCCATTTCCTGTGACGGAAGCCCCAACAATTACTGCTGTAAACGGTGGACGCTGCTGTACTGTAAATTTTTTAAGAGAACCAAGACGTTTGTTGGCCTACGTTTCTTGGAAATTTAGTATGTGGTCGCAATTTAAGAATAAATTCTGAACACTTAGCGGAGTGGTATCCCATACCATACCTTGCTATATACAGCTTGGGGCAGGGATAATGCAGGGGTTAGTGATGCCGTCCATCAGGAACCAAAGGCCATAGTTCGATTCCTACTCCAACGCTGTGCTCCAATCCGCATGGGCACGCCTTTGCCGGCATGTCTCCAAGATTGCGAGAAGGATCGACTTGACCATCATTCAATGACATTCAGTGAAAATGAAATCCTCAAGCGTGGTTGAAACAGTACGTGAAATGTTCGAAGACCACTGCGGACGGTGAATGAGAGGAAACGAATCGAGTGCAGGAGGTGCTGGGATTCCCGCAGTAGGTGTGATGACGGTGCTGATAATATATATGTATGCTTGTATATATATATATACATATATACCCATATATTCGTACTTTTTTATCTACTGCCGCTACAATTTTCACGGCAGGGTATTATGCGAAATCAACTACAATGATGCTGAGATATTTGCAAAACTCCGGACCGCTGGTGTCTGCGGTGGAGACCAAACACGCTATTACCTTTTCCGAGGGCTAACGCGTTCACCACCGTACTTTGCGCGTCCTTCGTTTCGCCTTTTTCTCAGCTAGTTTTTTAACCACAGGCTGTCGCAGCCCTTGTGTATCAGAGGTAGATTCGCCACCATGCGACTTTCATGTCAGGACGGTGGTGGATCCTGGTATTGGTTTACTCTTAGCTAGGCTTCCTAATGGAAACGCCGGACCACTTCTCAGCTTGGTAAACCTTGCCAGGAGGATAAATCCCCTCGCTGTACATCGCAGCCCGACACTCAGGAACACCTCCCAGCCACGATGAGGCGATAAACTGTTGGGAGGAAAATTCTAGCATAGCCTTGCTAATGTGTTCGAGCGCGGATTAGATAGCGTAAGTTTCTCTCAGGGAGGTCTGGTATCAATTTCCCGATCAGAGAGATGAGAGGCTTAGTGAGGCCACGACGCGGTTGGACCAGTATTTGGTGGGTGAGGCCATCACTTAATGGTGAGGACCACTACCACTGCGCCATCTGCTTCCTGTATGTACATTATTTGTCGAAAAGTTTATGGCAGCTATGGAAAATCATGCATAGGTCGTTATGCGTTGACATATGGTGGACAATACGCATTGCATACAATCGTAGGTGGACGGAAATAGTTGCAATCTAAAAATATTTCAGATTGTTGCGAACCTTATAAATTGGAATTGAAATCGATAGAATTTGCAAATCTCTGCCAAGATTATGTAGGTTTTATTATTTTAGAACGATAAGATCTTGATCTTCTGGAGCGTGTGGACCTATTTTCCGCTTTTCTTCGTCAAGGCTCACATTTGGAGCAATTATGCGACTGAGTAGGCGGTATTTCCTATGGAAGGGCAGCATGGTGCTCGTCAGTCCGGTTGGCTGTTTGCATCTGCCGCGCTTGGGTTAACGGTTTTTATAGTGAAAATTTCGGCTTCAGTTTTTTGGACAGTTTTATCCTAAGTATACATAAAGTCGCAAGAATCTTGTGTAGAAAATCAGATGCAATTTTTCGACTTCGAGCTTCAGACATTTCATACTGAGGGGACATTTCAAAAAAAATGTTGTGTGGCTAGAGCGATAGGGCGGGACCTCTCACTTAAGAGTACCTAGTTATCTAGTATCTAGAGTAATCTCCTCAACAGCTCTAGTTATCGGCAGACCATCGATTGCTGTCATGGAACCATCGGCCTTCAAGAGTTAATTTGTGTTTCTTTATATTTTTCCTTAATTCGTGGCCTGCATTTAAGGTTTGCTTCTTTGAGTCTTAACTTTCACAATGAGGGGTTCGATTAAAATCGAAAAAATGTTGAAGGAAAATGTCTTGAAGCAGTAGACCTGAACGCAGCACGTTGTTAGAATGTTTTCTAGCTTAGGCAGGGGTTTTTCTTATGTTAACAGAAATATGTTAACGCACAGCTTTTCCGTCCTTGTTCTTGCAATTACAAGAGGTCATCAACAGGCCCTACTACTTTGTTATGACTCGACGAACTCAGTGCTGGGTAGTTCGATCACTTTCAGGATATCGGTTCCACCAGCATTGAACAACTAAAAGTGTCGAAATGTTCACAGAGAGTGCTGGACCTACTGCCTGAGGCATCAATCCGATCGCTGGCTATTACTAATTGCCAAATAACCTCCATTGATCCCATGGTACGTTTGGATTTTCTTATAATTTCGAGGTCCTGAAAAGTGCTAAAATCCTGCTTATAGTCTTCGGTACTTTTTACTACATGCTAGATGTGCAATGTTTTGTTTTCCTTCGTATGGTAATGTGTAATGGAGAGTTTTCTCGAATCGTTCCACGTTGGCTGTTTTATATGCATTGAGGTTTAGTGGAATTCCACATAGTTTTGCCATGCTGAAATCATCTTTCTTAACTGTCGGATATCTACTGTGAGCCAACTGAATACTGTGGTGGGGAAATCGATAATAAAGAAAAAAGAATGGTTGGAAAATAGGAATCGAAGGACGGGAATTCATAGGAACAGACGCGTGTAGGTATACTACTTTTGTTACTCAACGTGTTTTTTAGTTATAAATTTTACTTTTCTGGAACTAAGCACAGTACAGTGATGGCTTGCTTGGGAGAAGTTTATGTTAAACCATTCCTTTGAAGTTTTATCAACCATGCAACATAACTTCCTAGCCATCAACGACTGCCGATTTCCCATCGGTTAGGGGCCTGCAAAGATTCGCCTGCATTGTGAAATTGCCCTTTTTTGTGAAATGGTCATTTTTGTTGAATACAGCAAATCTATTCCTTAGGCTTATGTTATGTTCAGTGAAAAGAATGGTAACTGAATAGGGCGTGCTCACGTATTTTTTTCCATTATCAGAGAAAGAACGGAGGTGCGTTCTCAGTTGCTGAATGTTTTGGTGTGATAAGCTGACTGGATCGGGCAGGCGTTTTGATGGAAAAGAAATTATTTGAATCCATCAAACTATAGTACAAGCAACACCTAGCTGTGCAGAATCCGAGCGTAGAAAATGCTTACGCGATATGAATAATTTGATTTTAAATATTCTGTGCTTCAGGGTACTCAGTAACTATTTTATCTATAAACAACATACTATCAAGTTCTTCAATAATAAAATTCCGTTCCTCGCTGTTTCAATGGGAAGATGATTTCTCATAAAAGAGCAGTCCACTGAAAATTGCTACCAAGTGTTGTCCTAGCTAATCGGCAGACAATGAAAGCAGTGTCTCCGGTGTGGTCACCAAGTTTTATAAGAAACAACGAGAATAATGACGACATCAATCCCATTAATCCACTCTTTCTTTGAAGAAAATCACGTATTACACTGTGATCTACATGCTTCCTTGTCAAAAGAACTAAATGACCGCTTTCATAAAAAAATGTTCTCTCGAGGATTGACGTGGTTAGAAATCATGTCTCCTACTCAGATTCGCTAAAAAGTACATAAGAAGTACATATATGTCAACGTCACTCCGACGCCCCAAATTACCGTTGTATCCACTGTGCATTGGGATCAATGCATCTGTTGCAGTTGTCGATTCACAGTGCTACTTCAATACGGAATTAGTGTATGTAACAGTCTGCGAGCTTGACTTTGAACACTCTTGTGCACTTCTCACCAAATAGTTTTCTTTCATACCTGGTATAATATCTCCTTCGGATAAGTTATCGACTGGATACTAGAGATGTAGAAAAAAACTGCAATAAAACAAACCAACGGATTCCGTATGAATTGAAACTAATGCATATAGTTAATTATATGTTAGACATTGGTTATAATTGTTCTGCAAGAGCGTTGGTACGTAGTTTTCTGCATTGTAGTTTCACTACCGTAATCAATGCGCCAGAAACCTGGTAGCTACGTAAGTAGGATGATAGATCACTCAGGTTTGCAGAATGCACAGTCGAAAGGACGATGCTCGGATTGCTCCATAATACGCAAATGAGAGAGCGGATCCGAAGCTCAGACCCATGTCAACGTTCAGAAATCAAAGACACCATTCTACACACCAAATTGTCGAAGATAAATAAGGTGGGCATGACACGTAATGTGTATGAATGACAGCCCACTGGCAAGAGCCATTAGTGACTAGATTCCTGGGAGTGTCAAACGTATAGCAGGAAGACCATTGACTCGATTTTCAGAGTTCCCTAGAAGGAAGGTATCATGCTCAACGAGTCCTCAGAGCGAGCTGGACCCATTGTGTACTTTTGCACGCGACTAGGAGAAATGGAAGATTTACCGGCACCCGCTCGAGTCACTTGACAACCAGCGGGACGACATTATAGTCCATATACACGAACTAGTTTTCACCAGTTGCTGTGTCGTCGAAAAACTGAGCAATGAGAAGAAGAAAGAAGAGCAGAGCACCAGTAGGAATAAGTACAAAAATACGTGAATTTTTTGCTGTCACGTGGAAAATGTCAGTCTAGTAGGACGCAAGGAAACTTACCGATGACTATTAATTGATTACAGCAATTGTCTCTAGACATGAATTAATTGGTATTGGCGAGAACAAATTAAAATAGCTAATTTTATAGTATTTCTGGGCCAATCTAATGAATGCTCAGAAGCGTGGGTGTTCGAGGATGAACTTCGTATATCCACTGCATCGATTGACTTCTAGCTTCCGTATAATAAGTAGACATGTTCGTTTATTGGGTGTAATTGGAACATCGGGTACTATTCTCCCTAGCGATTTGGCGGAGAGAGATAGTTCGGTGGACCTGGAGAGTTTCCCGAACCGAAGGAGGCGGATGGTCCCAAGAACTCAAATATACGGAGAATGAGCTGTTTTTCGTGGCTTTCGACTGAGCAAAAACCATTAGGAAGTTGTGATGATGTACGCAGACGGTACTTTTGACGTCACCTTGCGTTGTAAATGATGGGTTATGGCACTGATTGGGTAGTTCGGTGCGATGGAATATCGGTTGACATCATGTTGCGAGCAAATCGATGGTGATATCAGTGAAATGTGTCATAGTGATTATTCATCATCGGATCTGCTGTACACTGATTTCAATAGTGCGTAAATTGGGGATTAAACGATGACAAAGGCGACATGTAATGTTTATATATTGATTACATGCAATCCGAATGCACTTTTAAAACAAAACGTTCAGCATCAGAGAGAACACCGTTGGCCCCACATCCACAAAAGACAGGTTTAGTTGTGGATTTATAATTACTTGAAAGCGGACATTCATGGCTTCATTATGGTGCAACCGTTTTAAGTTCTTCCGAGCTGTCGCATCGTCTGTGGAAGAGCTAAGCTTACTGAACAACAGCCTTGCGAATGTACCACTTTTTGGAAACATGTCCAAACTGACGTCGTTAAATTTGTACGGAAATCTGGTGAGCATTTCGTTCTTTTTTTATATTTGAATTGTTTGTTTTACTGAAGCTGATTTAATATGTAGTTAAGCATAGAGCAAAGTTTTTAAATCCGGTTACCATTTTCAAATTTGTATCCTCAGTAAGGTGTACAATTTACCTTTTCTCATCCCACATTTGCACAAGATCTGTGGAGGAATAAAAACATATACTTACTTCGATGGACAAGCACGGCCTGTCATCGCTAGTCACGCTGACCTCTGCACAACCTCCATTCTTTATCCTCACGCACTAGCATTGTTCATGGTGGTGGTGCTTCGAGCATAGTGATATTCACGAAGTCCGTTCCATGGTCTTGAAATCGTTCTTATCGCCGAATGCAGATGGTTGGCGTTAACCACGTACACGTCCGCCCATTGTTTGGGTGAGCGCCGAAAAACCCGAATGCGGCCCATATGGCTCTCCTCCTTACGTCGAATTCCTGCTTCATGTTCTTCTCCGTGTTCATTGAACGTTCAAGTTACATGTACGAGGTTTTTGTAATCAGTGAACTATCCAGTTTGATCTGTTTCCTCTTCCGATTTATGCTTAGTCTAGTCTTTTTTCCTGCTTCGTTGAGCTCTTTTAGCATGGTCTGTTCATCTCTTCATTGGCACTTCTTGAAAAAATTATAATGTTGTCCGCGAAGCAGAGATTTGACGATTAGGTTCCATTACTACGTATCCAGGTCGTTCTTGTCTCATTCGAGTTACTTCATTATACACTGCGGTAGTAAATAGCTTTGACAGGAAACAATCGACGAAGGTTACACCCGCCAGACCTGTGATACTATTTGGATGTGTTCATGCAATAGTATTCCTGTCAGAATCCTGCTTGCTGTTAAGGTTGTGCCTCATACAAGGTCTCCGATATGAACAAAATGGTAGCTTTCCTGAGCAACTTGTAGGGCACACTCAACAGCCATATCGGGCGGTAGTTACAAAGGTCCCATCAGTAACCGGGCAGGACTACGCAACGTTTTTCACTGGTCTACGATTTTTCTCTATTCAAGGTAGGATGTCATATGGTTTGTGAGAACTATTTGTAAATTGTGATAACTTTTGCTCCCACTGATGATATAAATCATCCTACAAGGATCTTCTGAAACTCTCTTTTCGAGCAATTCCTTGACAGCAATGGAGATGCACTCCTCCTACGCAAGTTTTAAGTCCTTCGAGAAGCAGCTTATGATCCTCGGTGGCATCTTCTTTTATCTGCCAGTTTTATGAGAATTCTACTGACAACATCCTCGTCGAACATGATTCCTCTTATTTTCCATGGACGATGACGAGTTTGTTCTCAGCTTATTGCTGAATCAAATCCTCGTAAGGAGAAGGCGGTTATCGGATCCAGTTGTCTTAGGAGACGGTTTCCTTCTTTGTTTCGATCTCCAGTTGCGATTTCCCGTATTTTATATCCATTTTCGTTGGCCGTTTCTAATGAAGCACGGAATTCTCTCACAGCAAATTTATAGAAGGCTTCTCATTGAGAATTATTTCACTCCAACTTAGAAAGCGTCCATTTTGCTCTCGTCAGCCGTAGAAGTCGGTGAGTAGCAGTTGATGGTACTGACTTTCTTTTGACGCGCAATTTGGAGAGAAAGAATGACCAAGGGCAGTGATGGGGTTTAGCATGAGGTTACTAGTGGGAAATAGATAAGTGTACGGCAGCGTCAACATTTCGTAATGGAAATTTCACTCCACGAATGACAAAGCTTCCATTATCTAATTGGCGTATGTTGGTCTTCCTGCTTCTCGTCTTTTAGGGTGATCAAAGAATTTGATGCGATCAGCGGCCGCAGGAAGAGCGTAAAGGTCGGAATCTAAAGAGAGTGTTTTGGTGTTGTAAATGTACATCAAGAAGCAGTCTGTATGGCGTATCCTGAGCGGGTTGGCCTTCTCCGTTTTCAGTGACGTCCTGTGCAATCCAATATTTAATCACTCTTCTCCGCTTGTCCCATCGCCTGACGTCGTAGACAAGAGTGCCCAGTGTACGGAGTAATGAGGCTGGAGTTTGCTAGTTGAGACATACTAGTTCTTTGTAGTCTGGAAACCGACCTAGCCGAAGCCTTCCCCAAATCGCCACCACCTCAAGCAGTCTCTGCCCTTGTGGATCAGAGGGAAATTTGCCACCATGCGATTGATTTGATACCAGGGCGGCTGTGATTTCTGGTTTTAGTTGACCTTAGCTGAGTTTCCAAATGGAAACGTCGGAATTCTTGCCAGCTTGGCTTCCTTGCTACGAAGATAAATTTCCGCTGTACATCACAGTTCAACACGTTGGAGGAGTTTCCAACCACGTAAATCTTTGGGAGGTACAGATTCAAGATGTGTAGCTAGACAAAATATGGCAAAAAAAACAACTAGGAAAGTAATGAGTTGTTGCGAATTCATGTCGGCGATGATGTGTTGACGAACTTTTAATAGCTTTGAGAAGAACATCGCATTACCATATATTCATCTGAACATTATATATATATGTATACAAATTTCAGCTGGAAGAATTTCCCGAAAAAAAACCTACAAAATTTCAGCTGGAAGATGTTCCCGAAAAATCGTTTGAAGGTTTGTCGCAACTTCGACATTTACGGCTAGAACGAAATAAGATCTGTTCCTTATCACCGTGGGTGTTGTCTTCTATTGTATATTTCCTAATTTGTAGTGAAGCTGATTCATAGGAATATTCAGGCTTTTGTGCAGATGAGGTTTTTTGCTTTCAGAAATGCTCTGTCTGAGGTAAAATCACATCTGGAACTGCTTGATCTCAGTGGCAATTGCTTGACGGCCATTCCAGCCCAACATCTTCGAAATAGCGTAAAACTGATGTACTTGGATTTATCGGACAACAAGATTGCAGAGGTTCTACTCTTTAATCATAAGAATTGATTTCTTTGTTATGTGGATACCAAGTAGTCTTTTAGTAGGTCGCTTAGAATAAGTTATTGAAAAGTAGAAAGGATTTGTTTTTTAAATGGAAAGTTAATATATGACAATGTATGCAATTTTAGAATTCACTTAATTCTTTATAAAAGATTGTTTCCACCGGTATCTGAGTTTTCGTGGTTGGTACTTTCTGACATATGACCAAATATTCTCCATACTTTAAATCACAGACTGTAGAAATTTCTATGAAGCTTGCTAGTGGAAAAGTTGCCGAGTTCGCTTTTTTTGAGGCTTAGATCAGGTGATTTTCCCTCACCGATCCTAACAAACTCTTATGTTTGTTGGATTTTAATCATTGCGTTGCCCTTCTTGTTTATGGTTTTCTAGCAATTTTCAGATCAACAACTTCGAACTGATGAATCTTCCACAGCTGAAGGAGTTGCGTTTGCACAACAACATTCTCAACGAGATCCATCCAATGGCGTTCATGAATGTCCCGCAACTACGATACCTCTATATGAGAGACAATCTGATTGGAAACCTTGAAGGAAATAGACTTCAAGCTTTTCGCAAGCTTGAAATCCTCGACGTTACTAATAACCTCTTGAAAAAGGTGTGTGTGTTAGAAGATGTGTCCATGTCATCCTTATATCAAAAGTGTTGGGATTTTTTGAAAGAATTTAAGGATTCATTCTAGGCACCTTATAGCTTCAGCTTTACGAAATGATTTATGCCTCTATGTTAATATTTATGCTAAATGCTGATTTACGGGGTATGGGGATTTATTTTGCAAAGAGAAAACGAGAGGAACGGCTTTATAGAATCCTTTAATGGTTCTGTATAGTGGGTAAATAGATTGTTTTTTATGTTATCAAAGTTCATAACTTGCTCTATTTCACTAATTTATACATTTATTAATGCTTACTAGTTTTTACAACTAGTATTTCGAAAGACCACCTTAAGAAACCTTACAGTATGCGGACTACTCCCATTCGTAGTTGGCTTAATCAACTGCTTCAGTTGCCGGAGCTTAAGGATCTCATCAACCTTAAGCAAGTGCGAATCGACGGTAATTTAATCGAAAAGATCGAGACGCTGGCGTTTTCCAACAATCCGAAACTTCAACTAATTAGTATCCAGGTACTTCAGGCGAACTAGACAGTTAATTAAATGCAGTTCTTGCTTTCAGTAATAGTTTCTGAAACACTTTACATATCGTTCAAATATTGGTTGTTCCTTGTGTATTTGAAGCATCGCAAATTTGATACTTCAGAACAACAACATTGTTCAAATCGCAAGAAATAGTTTCGACTCATTGGATCAGTTGCTCGTTCTTTTGCTCGCCAATAATTCCATTCAAAGTATTGGTAAGTTAGTTGAAAAACTAAGGAGCAATAAAGCGTAAATGGCTCGGTATTGGTCAATTATGCATTCTATTCCATTCGTAAGGCAGCACACGATCGTTTTCCTAATGAACAACTGTATGGATTATGTGCTAAGCGTGTCAGGGGGTTGGGGGAAGTGGACGAAATGCACTGCACGCAACGTGCTTTTTTTGCATTGCCTTATTTCGCTACACACAGCTTTCTTCCCGCGTTTTTATGCTATATTATATCGATATTTTGTACAACACATGCTTTATCAGGAGTGGCACTTGAGAAGCTGTGCGTTGCACTTAACAATTTGGAAAACAATATTGGTTTGACTAGAAATGGACTGTTCTTTCATTTCCATTCATCGTGTTGAGTTGTGGTTACCATATGGACTGAGCTGACATCAAAAATACAAAGTTAAACACAACATGAGGTACAGAACACATCCAATTGCTGACGGAATTGTACTTGCTTACATTGTAGGCTGTGGTAACATATAGCAAATAGTGGTATACATGCCACGCATGCCTCTAGAAGGATGAAGCTAATTCTCTTCTACAAGTCTGGCATCTCCTGGACCATTCAGACATTTAGTTATGGGAAAATTGTATGCCAGCTATTGTCGAAAACCAAGGAGTCCGCAGTTGCCATAAAATTCATCGTGACTTCGCCCCACGCAACAACCACGCACACTTGAGCGTCAGGCGTTGTGTGTTAAAATTTAACGAGTATTTCCTATTTGTGGTGTATACCCTTAAGCTGTGGACAAAAGTTTGTTATACGTTTGTAAAACTATCAACTTCGCTGCTCTAGTAATGGAGGACTTTTTGTTGGACAGTGTAAAGATGATTGAATGCATGTGTCCAAGCTGGGTTATTTAGTATTGTCTTATTCCTCAACCGCCCACCCCTAACCCCCGCCCCATCCCCTTCCCTCTCTCTCTCTCTGTTTCTCTCTCTCTCAAAGGAACTAGTTTCCAGATCCACATTCACCTTGGTGAAGCATAAGGCCTCTTTTGGTCCGCGTTTAACAACTGTATGTCCGTCATCTAACTACGCGTCAAGTACTCTCGAGACTAACGTAGATTGGGACCTCTCATTGATGGAGATCCGTGGGATTTTAAATTAAGGACTAATACTCTTTTTTATCTTTTCGTCAGTAACAAGCGTCTGATTTTATGCATGATTCGATTCTTAGAATTTGCAATTTCAAAATATTGACGAAGACTGATGCATAGGAGATGGTTAGCAATGATAAATGCTTAGTATTTCACGAAATGCAATAGTTTGAAGTGCTCCTGTTATGTAGGAAAAGGATAAACAAACTCGTTATGTGTTGCAGAGCGAGGAATGCTGGATGGAATGCGAAATCTTCAGCAGCTCAATCTTCGTAACAACTCTCTAACATCGATGGACGAAAACACATTTTCATCTCTCAGACAGCTCACCACTCTCGATTTGGCTCATAATAATCTCAGGACAATAGCTAAGGTCCTTACAAAATTCTTGCTGTAGTTTAATGTTATTATGCGAGACGTTTCAGAGAACATTCGCCCATCAGACAAAACTCTTCTGGTTAGACCTGTCCAACAATCAACTCAGTTCCTTTGAAGAAGGCACATTCGAAACTAAGATTGCCAACATACTTCTTGATGGTATGGTACATATTACCTGTTTTTCTCTGGAGTATTGTTAGCAGCTTTCAAATGTTATCGCAATACAGCCATCTTGAAATGCTAAAAGTGTTTATTAACACATGTTACAGGTTGGCTACAGTTCTGGCACGATGAAATCTCAGTTTTTTCATGGCATAGCTCGCATATTTTTAGTTTGTCGAGGCTTGTATCTCGAGCAAAGGGGTCGAAGAGGAACAGTCGGGATTTGTTCCCACTGGACGTGTTGATATCTCTGGATTCATCGTTGATGATTGTGGTTGCCCCGCTTGCGTTAGAAATTTTGGAATTCCCACTGTGTTAAAATTTCTTTGAGCTTATCTGAATCTTCCTCCTTTCAAAAAATCATTGGAAAACACCGGAAAGAAAATGTCTTTGAGATACATCAGTAGTCCAAAATTTATTGGTGGTCGAATAGTTGTTGAAGAATAGGCATCCTCCTAAAGGGGATAATTTACTTTTATTTGGTCATATTGTGTCACGCGTCACATATTTTTCACTGCAGCATTTGATTGCAGTACTTTACAAAATGTCGTATAGAAGTGTTCTGTGAACAGAAAGGTGATGCAGCCAGTTCGTTTTGAGCGCGTAGAACTCATAGTCTTCTTAACATATACGATACAAGCATGCTTTTGGTGTCATATTGAAGATGTCATCCACAGTAACCTTTTCAAGGAAATCGTCTCATTTGTGACGATGCGTTCGACTGGTTCATTCGATATCTTGTCACGAACCGAGTGCGAACTTTTCTACCGTTCCAGCCGGAAATCAGTTGTGCTGGACCGGAGAAATACGCCGGTGTCAGGTTAGCGTCTTGTTTTCGAGAAATCACGCGACTTAAAGGTTGGACAAGAGTGAAATTGACTTCTTGTGCGTGCAAAGAGCGAGAAGATCAAAATACGTTCACTTATGCTGTTAAAGGAACACTTCATGGTTTTTTTGGCTTAGTCAACCTGTCAATAGGAGGAGTGGCTTAGTGTTAAATATCCGGTTTTGCAATATGGAAGTTTTTCCCTTTTATTTTCCTTCGAAATAATTTCCTATCCCATCAATGAATGTCTACGTGTGGTAATAGAGCTCGGATTTTTCTGGTTCTCATCTTAAGTGCAATATACATCGGAATAACTTCCCAACCTTTTCAATCAAAAATACATTGAAATATTTTAACAAAAATAGAAATCGATAATAAATCGATAGTCAATAGTAAAAATCAAAAATATATTGGGATATTTTTACATCGTGGATTGCTTTTGGAGCGAGAAAGTTAAAGCTGGAAAACTCTCGTCGTTGGTCAATCCCTGAGGGATGCGCAATGCACTCAACTTCATTCAGTATCGTTTGGAAGTGACTCAACGCATATCTGGCCTTTACAATGATTCGCGGTGGCCTACCGATGCATCGAGCCAGTGCTGCTATCCTCCCTGACAAGTCTGGTGCCGATTTACCGACCCCGGAGGGATGGAGAAAATCCCGCTTTTTGATTCGCTTTCGTCTTAGAAATATGACCAGTGAAGCAGTAAAATAAAAGAGATATGTGTGATGGACTCCAGAAAATCAGAGTATCACCCCGGTGAAGCGAGGGAAGTATAATCCCGTAGACAAAGATTTATTGATTTTTCGTTTGAATTAACAGATTTCGGCGTGAGCTGAGACATAAAGATAATTTAAAAGGGATAATTGGTGACTCCTATAGAGGTCATCTTATCGCCTAAGTGTTGAAAGTGGATATTGCACAAACAAGATATTAGGTTTAGGTTTTGACGTTTAATGAGGAACTTATGGAAAAATAACCTTGACCAACAGAAAAATGGCTGGTTCTGCTAAGCAGAATCCTTTTCTTTCTAAACTATGGGCAGCGAGAGTAGCTAAAATATTAATTTAGGATAGCTGGATCGCTCACTCATTCCTATATATACATATAAACATATGTCTGTGTATGCGCATGCTTACATCATATGAATATATATAAAGCGAAAAAGCTTATATGTACGTATACATATATGAGCATATAGGGGCCTATGTGGCACAGTGGTCAGAGATGCTATTCATTACACATGAGTTCGATCCAGCGCACCAGTCTCACAAAACCTTCCATTCTTCCAGTGTTGAAATTGTACTAGAACTGTCTTGGAGAGGGAGAAGCACCAGCCTGATACATCGGAAGCCTAACGCGAGCCATTGTATAAGCAAGATATTCATTCAGTTACCTCTAACGATGCTTAATGAAGTCGAATGCGGGTGCATCCTTTAGAGATTGGTCAACGCCGAGAGCTTTATACATGTGTATACATACATGTACACACATATGTACACATATATACGTATATTGACTGTAGTGAAAATCTTTGGAACGTAGAAATCCTTGCCTATAAGGTACAAGTTTCCTTATTCCATAAAATTCCGGCTTTCTGGAGCAATTGACAGTTATTCCTTTCACGTTTTTTTTAAACTTTTGAGTTCGTATTTCGAACACCTAAGTAATTAAGTGAGTGGGATTTTATCTTCAAGAACACGTCAGTGTTCTCTAATATATCCTCTGGGTTGTGGCCACAGCTTGTCAGTTGGAGTTTTTGGAAATTGGAACTTATTTTTAACTATTTGGGAAGTGTAGTTCCAGACGTATTTAAAACTGGAAGAATATTGTGTAAAAATATCCCTTTATATGTTCGAGCGTCACTTAACATACGTATCCCAGACTTCTATATGGGGCGGAGAGCATAGTGGTAGTGATGTCCGTCATTACGAGCAATGTGATAGTTCGTTTCTGTCCCGAGCCAACCAAGCCTCTTATCCCCTCGGGGTCGTGAAATTGGTACCGGACTTGTCTGAGAAGAAATCATTCTCTGCAATCCTATTGGGAACGCTCCAGCCCGGCTATCTCAGAACTCCTGGGAGAATTGCTGAACCAGGATTCCACAACATTCAAGATGAAATAAAAATCCTCAAGCAGCAACGGGAAGCTAGCTACACGTGAAAACTTCGTGGACAATGAACGCGAGGAAACGAATTGATTGTGAGAAGTGCTGGGATCCGCACAGTAGACGTGAAGACGGATCAAATAAAGAAATAAAAAATCCCAGACTTCTTGCATTCAAGTTTGCTGTGCTGCCCGCCCACACTAAAAATAAATAAAAATACATTCATATATATACGAATATGTCAGTAGGACTAATTATCTACCATACTCATTTCTTCCAGTACTCTAATGATCAATACATCATGTCCGGCTTACCAAAGCCTTGTTGCGGGTGTTTCCTGTTAGTGCAGTTCACCCTATTTCATTTTATACTTATAACTCATTTAATTTCATAACCTTACTAATGCTCAACGTTTTGTATTAACGCATACAATTCAGACTAAAAGATCTGATGATGAGGAAAGCGAATGATACTCTAACAGAAGGCATGAAAACTCTAGGCCTCAGTGAACATGGTCAACGGTAAGCCCATCTTGTTACAGTAGCCTAAATTGCCTTCATTCTTTTCATAACGCAAACTTAAAGTGGGAAAACGAATGAGAAAACTTGAATTAATACTTACGAACCGGCACAAATTCCTTTTGACTTGTCAGTGGTTGCTGGAATGTGATTCTCTCCTCGAATTCCGATTAAGCCGTTGCTAGTTCGCGAGGGCAAACAGTAGTCGGCCTTACTGGATGGAAGGAAGATTAGCTGGTTTATGAGTAGCTTTTTTATAGGACGACAACATTTCCCAGTATAGATGTAACCTCTTTAACTGAAATTCGTGCGGATGACAAATAGCTCACTCATATCGTTGAGTGTCCATATTTGAGGGATGGGCATTTTTGGGCATTATAGTCCAACATTTAAGGCCTCTTTGTCACTGTGATTGCATGGGAGGTAGAAATGTTTTGATTACCATATGTAAATAATTTTCTTTTGATATACGTAACTTTAAAGATCCTTCATCTCTTCTCTTATTCCTGGATTTCGTTCTGCACCGGCGGCTGGTGGTGGAGTATTAGAACAGGCCGCTAACGGGATTCCTATCCTGTCCACACTCTCACAGGTAGGTGGTGTTCAGGTGTGACATGGAAATAAAAGAAAGAGAAACGCCAAATCTAATGAGCAATGTTTTCCTATTTGTGAAGATTGGTTGGCAGCAAAAACATGTGGGAATTGCAGTATTCTTTAAAGTAATAGATTTTTAGGCCATTCCATTGATGAGAAACATGCCCGGGTTAGATGTTGCCAATCCACGTGCTAGTGCTGGGCAGCTAGTGAATCCGAAACTCAATACTGCTATTGAACAGGTGTGGCAATATTTCTGGACTTACGACTCTGCCAGTGTTTCTGCAACTGGTGCTAACTTCTTGAGAAATACAGAACTGATATTGTATTGCCATATTGTTGTTTGCACTATTGGGCTACTAAATATGTTGAATGCCGAGAGCTTTATCCTTTTTACTGGAAAGCCGATGTCCTGCATGTAAGGCATTTAATGTTCAGTATTTGACCAGTAATTCACTTTTCCTAATTTTGTGCATTTTCGTGGTTTCTTTCTCTCGGGATTGTCATGGTGGGTCATGACTATAGCGTTAAATGGACAGATATGAAAAATGCTCAGATGAATTCAACATTTGGTTTGCAGTAAACCATAAGAAAATATAGTAAATAGTAACATAATGATGGTACTGGTTAAAGCCTGCGCCGAGCCCATCAAGCCTGTAACCCCTTTGAGGTCAACTGGCACCAGACTTCTCTAGGATCAGTTCGGTTTGTCGAATTCACGTGCCGTGGGAGCGCTCTAGGGCGGCTATCGCAGGACTGCAGGGAGAAGTGACTCGACAATCATTCAGGGAAATTCATAATGAAGACGAAAATCCTTAAGCGGCAGCCAAACCCACATGCTAAATGTTCAAAGGCTTTCGTGGATGGTGGATGCAAGGAAACGAACTGAATGCAAGAACTGCTGGGTAAGCATAGGTGTAAAGGTAGATTAGGTAGAACAAATAAATAATGGGTAAATAGTAGGAGGTACACCTCCAGATCGACAAAGCAATGCTCTTTTGCAATTCTGTAAGTCGGTCATAATTCCACGTGAAAGGCTGAATTATGTTCGGCCATGTGCGAGTCATACAGGACTCATATGGTTGCGAGTGTTTTAAATCTTAAGTAATTAGATATTGTCTTAGAAAAGGATTTTCAGTTCACTGCTCCACTTGTTCGTTTTGCCACTGGAGGTCAACCTGTTGCCAGCGACATCGAGCAACTTATTCAATCGATACCAAACTTTGTTGTGAATGTCCCCGGACTGGGTGATGTGGATGTCAGCAAAGTGAGTCGTTCTTCCTCTGTTATCAATTTGTCTATTCTTCTTAGTATTGAAAGCATTACGACTTAAAAAGGGCACAAACAAGAATTATTAACTTAAACTGTTCAGTGTCTGAAACTGCATCCTCATTTCAGGATCGGCATTGATAGTTGCTATCAAATTCCAATCAAGAGTCAGTTAAGCAGATGCTGGTGATGTTGTTCAGTAAGTGCAACGCGGTGGTTCGTTCACTCCCGCATTCACTCCCTTTGCAGTCGGGAATTTGGTACATGTCGCGCTAGCAGGACAGTCCCAGGATTCCGGGGAGAATCGACTCGGCCAGCATTCAACAACATTCGTGAAGATGACAAGGGATCTTCAGAAAGCATCCCAATCTGCATATAAATCCGAAGAGCTTTGTAGATGAGGAGACGAAGCGGATATAAGATGTGCTAATATCTGCACAGTGTGTATTAATAGGTCGTCTGTAAAAAAATTTTGATCGTGGTTGCGTAGTTTCGCTTAGCAAATGGTCAGAATCACTTATCATTGTTATCGAGGAATTTCTAAACATAATATCCAGTTAATTTAATTATTGGCTGGTAGGACATTAGTGATCCTTGGCAATTTATCCTGGAAAATTCGACATAACAAAGATAACCAAGCGGTGAACGGATGAGGATTTTGGTGGGTTCTTCAGATACTTTCTTCTTGTCGGAACAGAATGTTATACGGATCCTCACTGACGAGATAAAATGTCGTACTGCGTTGAGTAGAATCGTTATAAAGGCGCATTTATCCTGCTCAACATAAAATAGTTGTAGTCGGAAGTGGGTAAGATCGTCATTGATGTTTCATTTGATCTCCTTCGTTCTCATCTTGTGTTACCTTTATTTGAGAATGAATCATTGCTCGCTTTACATCGCAGTTTTTAATGGCCTAGTCGTATGAATACAGTGCTTAGATGTGCATTGCTATACAGCTATGGTCATTCGTCCACTCCTTTCCGATTTAACCAATTCCTCCATCTTTTTTGGGTTTGCGGCGAATTGCTGACGTTTCCAGCAGTTTCTTGCTTTGAAGATATAGGAATGCTATAGTAGAGCGATCCCAAGATTTTAAGGAACATCGGCTTGATTAGCGTTCATCGATATTCGTGAAAACGAAGTCTTCTATGGGATGCCGATGCCAGACATAAATACTGACATCGTGGCTGATGGATGGAAAGTAGCAAACAGAATGATAGATCATATGTGACCTGTACGACTTGTCATCTCGTTGATCGCCGAGTTTTGTGAGCGAGCGCCAGTAAAAATCGTCCATTTCTCACTATCGCGTGCAAGAGTAGCCCAGTTCCCCAAGTCCTTATACAAGGGGTCGACTTCGTTTTCGTCAAAGCCGGTATTATTCCTCATTTCTTCAAGTGTAAACGTTTGATTCAGGCTGTTAGTTGTTCGAATGAATCGATGTTCATAGCCAAACTCATTTAGACGAGAACGCCGACACCACCGACTCCTCTATTATCGCATGTTCCCAAGAATAGGTTCGAGGTTCTCCGGTGTGGTAGACGGTCTCGAATGTGCGATAGCAACGGGCTATATTTATGGGGTAGCTTACCAGTCTCTACCCAGAGTAGAAATGGAGGTTATTTGTTGGAGGCGACTTCCGACCGCCCCACCCATATAGTTCCCTGTCACTGGATTGCAGGCTTTTGGCTAAACTGACTCGTAGAATACAATCCGCATAAACGAGAACACATCCACGCTCGCATGAATGAATATATCCTTGTACAGATAAAAGGTATGTGTCAAGTCAAAAAGTCCATTCTTTGAATCCACTTGCACCTCAGAGAAGCATAAGGTCGCTTTTGGTACTCGATCCGACACATGAGGAGGAGACACGTTGCCTCATGTCTATCCTGCATGGGATCCCTCTATAGGGGAGATCCTTAGAAGTCATATATAAAGAAACGAATATAGTGCAAATTGATTTACAGTTTGCAGCTTAAGTGTTTTCTAATTAATTTCCACGTTTAAACCAGTTTTTGATTTCGGACTTTAGCTGGATCCGAATCTGGTGGCGCACGTGCTCAAGGGAGGACAAATCCCTGGGATCCCCAAGGAGACTCTGGATGCGATTGTTCAGCAGTACATGCTAAAGGTGCACGAAGCAGCAGCGGCGGCTCGGAGTGGGAAGCCATTAAAAGATGGAAACAAAGTTAGTTCATACGAATACGAGTAGAAATGATTTCTGGAACATTATCGAAAACCCGACTCATTGTGGAGACTATCATTCCAGTACGGATTTGTTGATTCAACGAAACATATCCTATAAGTGTCCGTACAGTTTCTTTCGATAACATTTTATAGTTGATCTATTGAGCATCTCTTCAGCTGACCGAATTACCGATAACCTTAACTTGTTAGTCATCGCACTGTTGCATTCTAACACATGCTTGGGGGTGCTTTTAGTTCCTGCCACCACTTGATAAACTTCCCATGGAGCTGGTCACACACGTAATGCAAGGCCAAAAAATACGCGGATTGAACGAGGCTCAGACACAAGTTATCAAGGTATAATTTTGTCAACTACCTTCAAGCACAACTTCAGCCGTGCTCCTTTCACACTACTTGTGTTTGGAGCGTGCAACGGATAACGTTGGTGGGATAAATCTTTCATGCAGTTCTCGTCTGTTACGTGAAGATGATGTGAAATACAACCGCAACGATGCTGAGATGTTGGCAAAACTTGGACATGAGGCCAGATCGAGCTACAATTACCCTTTCCGGAGGCTCGCGTATTACACGCTGCACCACGGAGGCCCTTGCTATCCTAGTATAAATTTGAACCCGTAATTGGAATTTCTTTAAGGCACTAATGAACAACAAATAAGTAGAAAAAAGTAACAGGCACTAAATAAACACTTTGTGATTTCGGCCACTGGTTCAGCTTAACTGGGTTCAATGCCTCTTATTTACACTTCCCAGGTAGTTCCAGTTGACGGTTGATTGCTGGGAGCACCTTTAGGTTAAATAACTGTCGAGAAAAAGACGGAGCTAGGGTCTCGGTGGTGCAGTGGTGGATAACACATGTGCAGCCACGGGTTCGAAGCTCAGCCGGGGTTCCGAGTTTTGCAAATATGCGGCATCACAATGTAGTCACTTTTTATCTACTGCCTACACTTTTTAATGGCAAGATGTGATGTGGAATATAACCACAATGACGTTGAGATATTTGCAAAACTCCGGGCTGCAGGTGTTTGCAATGAGAATTGAACTCGTTATTGCCCGGCAACTAACGCGTTCACTACCACGCCATGCACGGCTGAGAGAAAGGCGATGCGAAGGGAAGGACCCCCATAGTGCGTTGGTCTACTTGTAAGTACCCGGAAAGGATAATGAGTTTGATCCCCACCGCAATCACCTTTGGTCTGGAGTTTTACAAATGTCTCAACGTCATTCTAGTATAACAGCGTCACTGTGGAGCAGAAATGGTTGTGTTCACCGTTCTGTTGCAAAATTTCCCTCCTTTTTCTATTGTACCGTTCGTTTCTGTATTATTTTATTCATTTATTGATTAAACAATTGCTGCAGACATTATATCACATTCTAGGATTATTACACTTCCCTTCCACCCACCACCACTGTGAGGGGCGCTGCACCTCAAAACAATATTATCAGTGATGTGACGCCTTCACCGTCCACAGTGGTTACACCAGGCTTTCTATTTTCAAAGGAGTTCTTGGATATGTGGAAACTACTTCCATCGGGATATAATCTGAGCAAGATTCCAGCCGAGGTCATTTCTTTTCCAGATTATTTGAAGTGTTATTCACAGTCTATTATTGCGTAGAGAAACAAGTATGAATAGCAAAAGTAATGGGATGGGTATTTTGCGCCATCTATGAAAAATCTAATTTTCGATCCTCCAACCTTCTTGTGGCGCCTTTGATTTGGCTACACGGTGAGAATACGTTTAGGTTTGAGTATTTGGGAAGAAAGGAGGGAAATCCATATGCTCTGGAAATTTATGTTTTTTTCGAACTTGCATCTTCTAGATTATCACCGCGCTATCCCGAGGTGAAATCCCCGATCTACGTAATCTACCAGCTGATCTGACAGAGCATTTCAAGTCAAACAGTGACAAGCTGGCAATTATTTTCAACCGAGTTCTAGCGGTAAGTAGTTCGTAACATTAGTTGTTTCATTAGGGAGAACTAGAGATCATTATTGTTCTTTGCTACATAAAACTTAAAATAGAATGTATTCCTTCACTATTTCTGTACTCTTTCGTTACTAAGTACTATAGTTGTTATTATTGTTACTATTTTTTCTATGAGTTATTAATCAACTGTCAACAGGAAAATACCTCTTTGGAAGAACTGCTTGCTAAATTACCTAAGTTCGAAAAGCCGGTCCTGTCCACCTTCTCTCCGTACGATATCAATAGACTGTCAAATGAGATGATCCATGAGGAAGAAGAAGCAGAAAAGGCTGCTAAAGTCAGGTCTGCGTGTGGACATCATTGGTAACAGCCACATTTCGTGGTGGAATGATTCCCGTAAGATTATTGGTGATCGCTACTATTTCACTTCATGTTTAGGTTGTACACAGCAATTGCACTCGGTCTAGTGGGAGCAGCGACAATTGTCGTCCTGGCAGTCTTCGCAGTGTATATCAAACGACAAAGAGAAGGAAAACAAAGGTGGTTGTTAGATTTCTATCGTATGCGCTGCTTGTATACATGCTCTTTGTTTTTGTGTTCAATGCACCACTTGCCGAATTTTTACCATTGTTTTGCATAACAGTATCGAGGTGTGTGTGGCGCAGTGGTACGAGGCACCCTGCAACACAAACGTGGAATGAATCCCCGCGCCCATGGCCCACCAAGCCTTCCTTTCCTCTGGGGTGTGCAAATTGGTACCAGACTTGTTTGAAAGGATAGCAGCACTGGATCGATACATCGGTAGGCCACCGCGAGTCGTTGTAAAAGCCAAATATGCATCCAGTCACCTCCAAACGATGCTTAATGAAGTCGAATGCATGGCGCGTCCCCAAGGGATTGATCAACAACGCCGAGAGCTTTATCGTTCCTACTTTTTCCTTTACGGATTCGATTTCCAGGAGTGCTCTTATGCCGTCGCCGAATACAGCGCCAGGAGTTCCGCTAGCAAATTCAACGATGCGTAACGTCGTCGTGCCTGCACAGTCCTCACAACTACACCTTCGACTTAACTGACACTTTTCTCGTTCTTCATGTCGTATCATAGCTGCCGCTTTTGGTGCTTTCTCTGTCATGATCCCAGTTCGAGAGCTGTAGCCACTGTGAATGATTGGATAACGAAACTCACCTCAATTGACATATTATCGCAGTACTAATAACCTAAACTGGATTCGATTTCATGAATCCGGACCCGAGTCTTTACCATTGCGGAGATACCGGTGATGCCTGTGTTTGTGCTCACTTCTTAATTTGTATTATTCTTAGATCTAATCTTCAATCTCAGAGCTGTTTGTTTCGTAATTTGCAATGGTATTCTCCTTCCATGTACGGGTAAGCAATATCAGACAGCAATTGGCATGATACCATAGAATATTTCTCATTCTGAGTGATGTCATACTTTGTAAACATATAATCAGAGTTCTGTGAATAAATTGATTTATAACCAGTGTTTTCTTCTACCAAAAGAATGAAGCACACGGGTTAGAGGTGTACTGTGACGTGCAAAGTCCGGTGGTCGGATCTCGCGTCCCAGGTTAACAAGCGTTGCGTTCTTCCGGGATCGAGGAATTGGTGTTGGGACTAGCTGATATAGTAAAGGACACTTGTCTAATAAATTGATAGGTTTATTCAGGTGTGCAGGCAGAATTGTCAATTAGGTCAGTGCTTCCAGGACAAAGCTGGTTCTTCTTGATAATTTCTCTTTGACTAGGGTATCTTAGATGAGCTCCATAGATTTATAAAGGAGGATTTGCCGAATCGCGTCAGTCATCGAGTTCTCAAGCTTAGGTCCCTATAACCTCCGAAATAAATACAGCAGCTGCAAACGACACACTGGGATCACTACAGTGTCACCGAGGAGCAAAATCGTGCTTGTTCATTTGTCATCATGTGAGTCGCAGAGAGCTCACGTCGTCACGTAAGTGTTAACACACTGACGACTCCGTGACTTTACTGATCGAGCGGTTGGCCATCTCACGTAGTGCGCCGTTGCGAATGGCGTCAATTGGAAAGCATCGTCCGTAAATCACCCCAGAACGCTGTCCTTCAAAATTTTCTTCTCGCAAGGACTTTCGGTTCGCTTTTGTCTGTTCGGTTGGTGTTGCTTGTTTGCTATGAAATGAGCCTTGTGTACTAGATGGTTTGTTTTTAATATTTTTTCTTGAATTCTAGCCAGTATGGGGGTTTCATCGTTAGATTTTTCGTTGTGATGCTCTCAGCACGACACCTTTATCATATCCGAGAGTTTATCTCTTTTTTTGCTCGGACTATATGTGCTTTATCGTTTATCTTCATTGCGTCGCTTTCACTTAGTTGGCTTCGTCACTCTGAGCCAGTCAAATAACATTGGTATTATTTCCGGTGGATGTGTCATTATCTCGGTTGAGAAGCGTCTGTTTCCATAAGCTTGGATTGCAATGCATTTATACAACCTCACTCTCCAAGGGCAAACCGCCATCAACCAGGCCGTCCATGGAAATTTCTCTGGAACACCGAAAGCACAAGTAGTTTTATTGTAGATATTACGCAATGGTTAGACTCTAGATATATCGATTTCTAGGAGATTTGTGTTGGCAGAGGCTCCACTCTTCAACTGCTTTTTTGCGATCCAACTACAGGAAAGATCAAGGTATGCAGTTATTGTTTTAACCTTTTATTTGCTACCTACTGTAATTTTCACGGTAGGATATGATGTGAGAAACAACCACAATGATGCTGAGGTATTCGCAAAACTTGGACCCCAAGCCAGATCCTACCACGGTTACCATTTCCGGAGGCTGGCGCGTTACACGTTAAACCACTGAGGTCCTTGCTTTTCTTTTCTGTCAGCTAGTTTTCTACCCGACTAGTGCTTACCAATTCAATCCCGCTATCGGGTGATTGCTGATTGCAGCGTTAGGTAGAAAACTAACTGAGAAAAAGGCAAAGCAGGAGCCTCAGTGGCGCATTGTGTCACGCGCGAGCCCTCGGAAAGAGTAATGGTAGTTCGATCTGGGGTTTGCGGTCCAAGTTTTGCGAAGGCTTCAGCGTCATTGTGATAAGCGGTTATGTTAATCTTGTGTGGACGCTTTATTAGTTAGGTAGCATAACAGTGTTTGTTTTCTCTATTTAGGTTTTGTGCAGCCATGAAGTATTCGGTATTATCCGCTCAATCATGCCATTCCGACTTACTGGCGGTTCGAAAGGTAGTTTTGCAATTTTTACTTCTCTCTATGCTAGGTTTTTTCTGCGTTCATCTATTGCTTTTTGCTGCAGATTATATCGCAGTTGGTTCGGATTCGGGACGAATTGTAGTGCTGGAATATTCGACGGATAAGAATTCATTTCTTCGTGTGCATCAAGTTAGTCTTATCGTTCAACTGCGTAACATATTGCGGTCCGAGAAACGCTCATTAATGGAACCAGAACTTTCTTTTTCGTAGGAAACTTTTGGGAAAACGGGATGTCGTCGGATTGTTCCTGGACACTACTTGGCAGTAGACCCGAAGGGAAGAGCCATTATGATCGGTATTTTTCCAAACCATGTCTGCTACCATTCAAATTCCAGTCAGCGTTCTAAGTATCACTATAGGTGCTATCGAACGTCAAAAATTGGTTTATATTATGAATCGTGATGCTGAAGCACGTCTTACTATTTCATCCCCACTAGAAGCCCACAAACAGTTCACACTCTGTTATGGAATGGTGGGAATTGATGTTGGGTTCGAAAATCCAACATTTGCTTGTCTGGAATTTGACTACGAGGTTGGCACTCTTTTTGTATTCGTCCTCTGTTTCCAAATATTTTCAATTCAAGGATGCTGAGCACGACCCAACGGGTGACGCACTTCAAACTACAAAGCAAACTCTAACGTTCTATGAGTTGGACCTGGGTTTGAATCATGTTGTCAGGAAGTATGCAGAACCCTTGGATGATAAGGCAACAATGATCATTGCCGGTTTGTACCTAGGAAGTGAAAGGAAAGTCTTCGTTTTCGTTCATTTTTTCAAAAAACATTTTTTTAGTCCCTGGAGGTAACGAGGGTCCATCTGGCGTCATTTTATGCTGTGAAAACTATCTCATATATAAAAACTTGGGCGAGCAACCTGATATTAGATGTCCTATTCCTCGCAGAAGAGTCAATTTTTGTTATGCTTTTCTTGTTCGTTAGTCTTCATTGGAAGGCAATATTTTTCAGAATGATCTTGATGATCCAGACCGCTCACTTATGATTATTTGCGCTGCCACACATAAGACGAAGCTGCTGTACTTTTTCCTTCTGCAGACCGAGCAGGGGGATCTTTTCAAGGCATTTTTTTTATTTCCAACTTTATCTTTCGGTATATTTTACTTTATTTGTTAATACCTTCATTTTCTGTGGCAAAAGCATTTCTATAGTTTGCTTTTTTTAAATTACGGTGCCTTTTTTTGGAGGACTACTGCCCCAGCCAGCACCATTAATGTGTTCATAATATAGGTAACTTTGGAAACAGACGAAGACTTGGTGACGGAGATGAAAGTGAAATATTTCGATACTGTTCCCGCCGCAAATGCAATGTGTATCCTTAAAACGGGATTTCTGTTTGTTGCTAGTGAATTCGGAGATCAGTGAGCCACAATTTTCCTTAGCTAGGATTACAGTCTTCTTATTGTAAAGTATTGGGAAATTAGCTAAATCTCCATATTCATTGCAGTCATCTCTACCAAATTGCAAATCTCGGAGATGACCCGGAAGAACCGGAGTTCTCTTCTAAAATGCATTTGGACGAGGGCGAGACATTTTTCTATGGCATTCGCGAACTAAAAAGCCTTGTTCCAATAGATCGCATCGATAGTTTATGTCCATTTACCGATGCTTACGTGAGCGATCCTTTATTTCGTCGTCAATTTGTGTCTTCATAAACCTCAAGTGGAAAAGATGTTTTCTAGATTGGTGACTTAGCCCATGAAGATGCTCCCCAGATATACGCGTTGGTCGGCAGAGGAGCTAGATCAACACTTCGTGTTTTACGAAATGGTTTAGAGGTGTGGTAGTATTAGTTTTATTATTTTTCTTCTCTAATTGGACCTTTAACTTTAGGTATCAGAAATGGCAGTTTCGGAGCTGCCAGGTAATCCAAACGCTGTGTGGACTGTGAAGAAAAACGTTGATGGTTCGTCGTAGTTTTTTAAGCATGAGCTCAATCTACAGCTTCGCAGTGAGCTCGTATGGGGACACGAAGATTAGTGTATTTTTCGAATGTGGTCCTTTACTTTTGCTGTTTTTGTAAATATTCGTAACTCGATTCCAAGCCACTGCACATGTACCTACCAGTCACTTGTTTGGAAAATTTTTTTTTTCGAATGGTGCCAGATGAGCGCGCGCATGCACATGCATGTTTTCGCAAATATGTGCGTATAAGTGCTTAAGGAAAATAATTCACTCCGACGGCAAAGAGAAAAGCGGTCATTTTCCCGAATCCATCTACGTTTCAAGGTCAGTACAGGGTCTTTTGGTTGTACCACTGTGATACCTTGGAGTCGCATCGGAACAAGTCCAATCATGCACATAGGGGAGAATTATGAGGGTTCACCATATAGTGGCAAGATTGAAATACCAATAAATACCAACTGTGTGATCTCAGAATTGGTATAAATTGGATATATTATTTGGAGAAGTGGAATAAAACGACATTTTGTACAGCGAACCATCTGAAACGTTGATAACTGTTCTAAATCTTATTCATTGCAGATAAACATGATGCCTATATTGTGGTTTCATTCATAAATGCAACACTAGTCTTGGCAATTGGTGAAACGGTAGAGGAAGCTAATGATTCTGGATTCATGGCAACCACACCTACTCTTGGTTGTGGAATTATTGGAGACGATTCCCTACTGCAAGTTAGTCTTTCTTCATCCATCGTTGTTGATCATTTCAGAGGAGGACAGAGAGTTAGCAAAATTTCCGAATGATTTAGATCTATCCTGAGGGAATTCGACATATCCGTTCTGATCGACGAGTAAATGAATGGAAGACGCCAGGAAAACGACAAATTGTCAAGTGTGCAATGAATAGGTGCGTATTTCTCTCGATTGTTCTATTCTGCGCAGTGCTGTGAAGCGATATCAGTTGCCACTTGTTCATTAGTTGCTCACCAAAATTCTAGGCGACAAGTGGCAGTAGCGTTGGCTGGTGGCGAGCTCGTATATTTCGAGTTGGATCCTGTATGTTTTGTTCTATTTGCCTCTTTTTTCTCACTTTTATGTTGCCTTTATTTTTGTAAAGAAAAACATAGAATCATAATTTCTAGACTGGCCAACTGAATGAGTTTACGGAGCGTACATCTTGGCCTCATGAAGTGTTATGCATGAGTTTAAGTGAAATTCCTGAAGGTGAACTTCGTTCCCGATTCCTTACTGTTGGAATAGCCGATAGCACTGTGCGTGTGATTTCTCTCGATCCTCAAGATACTTTAAGTCCTCTTAGGTTTGTTTTCTCTCTTTATAGTTCAATTCAATGAGACCTTATATAATGCTTAGAAGTCCTTCCTAAATTTGCAATATATATTCTTGTTTGTACAGGTCGGACGTAGTTCATTCAGAAATAAATTGTTTGTAGTATGCAAGCGCTTCCTTCACAACCAGAATCACTTCTATTATTGGAGACAACAAGTGAGGATAATAAAGGGTCATCGACAATCCATTTAAATATTGGTCTTCAGGTTTGAGCGTTTAGCATACCTTTAATACTTTTGAGATACCATTTGAACTATTGTGTAGAATGGATGCTTATTACGTACCACTGTGGATAATGTTACTGGAGATATGATGGATACTAGGACGAGGTACTTAGGAACAAGACCAGTGCGTGTGTTCCGGGTCCGCAGCCAGAACAAAGATGCGGTTTGTTTGAATTTTTTTGTTTTTAATTTTATTTCATCTCATTTCCTCTGGAGTTCTATCTGAAGCACTCATTACCGCTTTTTCGGCCCTCACAGGTTCTTAATGAGGTGAGATTTCCAGCGTTTCTACAGTTCCTTTCGTAGTATTATAGCCGCAGTGAATAGAGCAGGTAGGAGCAATGTACAGATTCGATTGCAACTTGAGGGTTTTTTTTCTTTCATGGATGAATACTTCTGGGTATGATTTTCACTGGTGTCCTGCGATAGCCATGATGGGACGTTCTCAAGTCATCACAGCAAGCAGTTGCCAATGCTTGTGGATTAGAATGAATCTCTTTGCTTTGCATTTTCAATTCTTTCCGAGACCTGCGAATGCTCGATGACCGCTCGAAGACGATGCTACAATGAAATCGTCGTTTTTTTTTTGAGCTACCGATGTTGATTGGATCTTAGAAGATTTGTAGACCATTTGAACAAATATGGGGCAGAATATTTCCTAAGTTTACAAAGACTTCGGGTCCTCAAATCTCGTGAGAGACCATAGTCACCAATAAATTATTAGCGGTTATCAAGAAACTGGCATCGTCTGCAATATTATTGAACATAAAAAGCTGAATCATTTTCGATTACTTGTAACCACTACGTGTCACCTCATGAACGGGTTCAAATCGTTGTTATAACTTTCCTGTAGTTGCACGTTTAGGTTATGTGTACATCCTCTCGTTCGTGGCTGCTCTATCATTATCAGAATCGTTTCCATCTTACGCCTTTGAGCTATGTAACACTTGAGTCTGCTTCCAGCTTCAGCTCGGAGCAGTGCCTGGAGGGAATCGTTGCTATTGCAGAGAATACTTTAAGGTAATTGAAAACTTCGTGCTCATTTTTGCTTTAGATATTACCAATGTTTTTTAAAGGATTATGGCAGTAGAGAAACTCGGCGCGTCATTTAACCATATATCATATCCGCTGAAGTTCACCCCACGTCGAATGATCGTTCATCCAACAGCCACTACGTTGATGGTGATCGAGACTGACCATGCAGCGTATACGACGATTACCCTTGACAGAAAGCGTAATGATATGGCTGACGTGAGTTTGATATTCTGAAGTCTCTTTCCTATGTGTCTAAAGGATTTTTCCTCTGCTTAATTTTTTCTTGTATTCGTTATATTTATTTACACTACATTATAATGGGTGCTTTTCGATTTAACAATTCAGTTTTTATTTTGTAAATGTGTTATCTCATTTGATTGTTCCAGTCTGGCTTTTTGAGATTTTAATAATCAAAGTCCAGGGCATAAAGCTTAGTTATGTTAGCTTTCTCGTGTAGTGAACGCCTAATTTTTCGAGGCGCGCACTGTGAGTTTAGATCAGTTCATACCGGCCACTTATCATTCTTTAAACATATGAGTCATACATACACAGCTTGTTAGTGAGTCTTTGCTTTACTCCACCGACCTAGAAAGCAATTAATTCGTGCGGCACACAGAAACTTCATTATTGATACTCACCTTCGTTCTGTTCGCGTCACCATCAACATGTTTTAATAGTAAACTTGTCTAGAACTGTAGAAGATAGATTTTTTAAACCGACATCTGGTACACTTGTTTGCATTGGATATGTTTTCGATCAGGTACAAAAGTTACAGCAAAGGGCCTCTATGCGGCAGAATAAATGATCGTGAAAAAATGAGCCAATAATTTGTAATTTACTTATTTCGTTCTTCCCTAGAATAAATGGATATCACCTCATGTCACGCTCTAGGTGTTAACGAATGGCCACACGCGTGACCAAAGGACTACACTTTTTTATTGAGGTTTTAGCTATAATAAGAATCTAACGAATCACAACTATGGGATTTGACTGAACAAATAAGTAAGACATGCCTACTGAGTTCCTATCAAATCTAGGTGGTTTTAAGGAAAATGGCAATCATTTTGCGTTTCAAAACATATTGTAGCAGATGTCTCTACGGCGTATAATCTCATACATCATCTTCCATGCCATCGGACAATCCCAGTGTTTCAAATATTGTCCTATGCATTACAAGTAGCTTATGTAAAAGGGCGCGTGTGCCGCAGTGGTCGGAGGTGCTCTGCAACACATGGAATTGACTCCTCGCGCCGCTACCCCACCAAGCCTTCCATCCCTCCGGGGTTGGCAAATTGTTACTTGTTTGGGTGGATAGCAGCACTGGCTCGAAACATCGGTGGGCCACCATGAGTCAGTGTAAAGGCCAAAGGTGCATTCAATCACCTCCAATGATGTTTAATGAATTCGAATGCATGGCGCATTCGAAGGGATTAATCAACGTCGAGAGCTTAATCCTTTATTCTTTTTATTATAAGTAGCCGTTTCGATCATTAACATGTGTCAAGATATTTGGAACTGGTTTGTTATCAAACAACCCCAAAAAGATGTGAACTGATGTATGATTTGGTCCATGGACAAAAATGAAACTAGTGAACACGTGTGTGGAAGTGATGCCTTACTGTAGCTCATTACATGCTTCTGTGATTTACGATAATAACGTTCGTAGGTGTTGCTTTTGTATAGCTATTACGAAGGTGGTTGTAGATATTTTAGGAAGTAAACCTTCTTTAAGAGTTTAATGTGGAAGTAAATCTCATAAACATGGAACATTTTTCATTTTGGTTCGGTAATAGCATAAGTTTTGTTCACTTTATGTCTTGTTTTGAATGTTTTATTGATTAAGGATATTGTTCGACTTGCAAATGATATGGAAGAAGTTGAATTGGCAAAGGAGATAGCTGATGTTTTACGAAATAATCGCCCTGACGAGACAGTCTACGGAGCCGCCAAAGCAGCGCCAGGTTAGAGATTATGGGCAAAAAGACAACTGTGTTAGCTATATTATCCACTTGTATAGGAAAGTGGGCATCAGCAGTACGCTTGTTAAACATAAAAACCGGCGAAGTTCTATCGTTGTTTGAACTTCCCCAGGACGAAGCTGCCAAGTGGTAAGCCTTTCTAATGCTGCAACTTAAGGAAGTTGAGGCAGTAGCGTTCTGTGTGCAATTTGTTTCAGTATCGCTCTTGTGCAATTTGCATCCCATCAGGACACATTAATGGCCCTTGTCGGTTGTACCATAGCACAAAAACTTGATAAGGTTTTCAACCAAATTTGTTGCTTCGACTAGTGTTGTGTAAAACATATAAAGATTTCACATTAAGGTTGCTAAAAGCACCAGGGGCTGTATCTACACATTCCTTCTGACAGCTGCTGGTGATAGGTTTGAACTCATACATCGCACAGAGACACCACGAGTTCGTTTTTGTCTGGATAATTTTCGTCATTGGCAGTTTTCTCCCCATTATTGCTGTTGAATGTGATAGTTGTTTCCAGCCAGTAAACGCCATCCACGATTTCCGAGGCTCAGCCCTCGTTGGAATGTCGAATCATCTGCGACTATATGAATTCGGAAAAAAGAAGTTACTTGCAAAATGTGAGAATAAGGTGGGTGATTTCAACGAAATCGGCTTGTTCTTAATGTAAATTTCCTTCTAGTTCTAGCAATACATTCCTTTAGCTCAAATTTTCTCTTAGTTTTTAACTCATTTGATTCCTTGATAAATAAAAGTCATAGTGGAACATATTAAATTTAAGCATATCCCCCTACAAAATTGCAGTCTAGAGCCTGCACTTTGAGATTTGTCTGGACGTTTTTTTTACTAATTGACAAAATCATTATTCTAGTTCACTAAGCCATGCAGCTTCACTTTAAATTACATTGTATTTGTATCTTCCCTTGTGAAAAATTTTTATTCTTTCTTACAAGAAGAAAAGTTACCAACAGGTCATATAAACCCTTTACCAATTTTTGAAATTTATTTTGTTTTGGAATCATGTTTTACTTAATTGTTTTTGTAGTTATACACTTGTAGCGAGGTAATGGCTACTGTTTAAACAAAAACTATGAGAATTTTGACAACGCTTTCTTAATATCTCAAGAGTGTTTACTCGTGCTCTTTTCTCCTAATGTATGTGTTAATTTCTTATTTGCTTTTGTCTCTTTATTTATCTGTTTTGTTAGCAAAACACATCGTTATAAAAACGGAAGCGTGTGATCAAGTTCTACCAGATAAGCTTCGTAATAACTGCCAGAAAAACTCCTCCATCAGATCGGCTTATTTCATTTTAGGTATCTCGAAAGGGATCGTATTGTGAGTGGCACTCACGAATTGAAATCAAAACATTAGAGCCACTGCATGAAAAATAGTAGCAAATATTTCTTGTTACAAGCGGTGTAATCAAGTCTGTGGTACCTGTGTGCATTTCAGATCAAATTTCGATCTATGCGTTTACTTGCGAGGATATAACATGTTAGTTGTTGTAGTGTACATTTGTACATTTATGGCGAAGATCACGTGGTCCGATAGTTGTTGATTCCGGAGCCAACATTGTGGGACTTAGTGTTGGTGTACTGAAATTCCAGCAGATTAAAGAGCATGCTAGGAGCCCACTTCACTATGTACAGTATTGCCCTAAGATTAACAAATATTCTTGCTTATTAACTTTTTCAGCTATAGTTTTATAGCGAATCGTCATCTGGGATAATAAAGAATAAAGCAATAATAAAGAAGCAAAAGTCGACCCTTAATATCATTTCTCTACATGGCTGGATTTTAAAAGCCCAGACTGGCGATATATCTGACATGTCGATTAATATGATCTAATGTATCTAATGTACCTATAGTATGATACATTATGTGCAGCATAGTTTGATATAATAATAGAGTATAATATAATATATTGCAGTAGTATTATACATGTAAGATATAGTATAATACTACTTGGATGGCCTGTCGTTGGTTGTCCGGGTCCCAGCATAACCTCTATTTCTTTGGAGTTTTGTTGGTTTAGCCATTGTGATTCATTGGAGTCCCGAGGTCAGCCTGGCCAAAGTCTGCCCCAGGTCGTCACCACCACAGCAGTCGCCGCCCTTGTGGATCAGAAGATTTGCCACTATGCGACTAGTTAGATACCAAGACGGTGACGTGTCCTGGTATTGGTTTATTCTTAGCTGGGCTTCCTGATGAAAATGCTTGACTCCTTCTCAACTTCGGAGACTCTGCTAGGTTTACGGACCTCCCCACTGTACTTCGCATTCCGACACCCAGGAACACCCAGCCACGATAAGGTGTTGACCGTTGAGAGGATAGTATAATACAGGATATATTAATTATATTATATATATTGTAATGTACTCTATATAAGATGTTTGTTCGTCTACATAACAATTTGGAAAGTCATTTTATTTCGAGACAAACTACACCGAAAATGTGCTTCTGACTTACCTTAGTAGTATTCGGAGGATGGTTTAAATAGTGACATCTAAGAAGCCTTTTGAAACATAGACGAAATTCACGGTTGAATACAGTGTAGATGATAGGGTTCAATGCTGAATTTAAATATCCTAACCAGAACAGCACTGACCAAACGACGTCGTTCGCTTGCAGCTCAAGCCCGTAGAGTAATGAAAATCCCAGCCAACAGAATATGAAACATCCTGTGACAATTGCTACTGTCTTCGCCGCTTTAATCTCAACTGAAAGACGTTTTTCATAAGCGGAACTACTTTTAGTCTTCACGCGGCGTTTGATCTTTCTTAGTGGGTTTTTATTCAGTTTAGTTGGCAGTTGTAGTTTTGTTTGTGCCAGTGTGAATTTTTCCTCTTCTGTCAGTGGTTGTTTTATTTCCTGTTTCGCCATGATCCTGCAAAGTAATGGCTGAACCTTTACTTTTTAAAATTTTAAACCTTTTCTAAAAAACAGTTTTCAATAAGAAGTAAAACTAACCTGGTAGATTCCTCAGATGGTATGTTACTCTTCGCTTTAGTGTTCGGATTCGTGACAATCAATTTTTGTTGTGACGATCTTCGCTCCGAAGTGCTTAATTGTGAAGCAGGACATAGTTCTTCGTTGTTCTGTCTAACTCTTGAAGGGATTGCGTTGCTTCCTCGTTGTAATTTCATTCCTTCATTTAAGACAGTGTCTGATCCGTTGTAAGCATTTCTGAAACGTACGTATCATATAACCATCCACCACTCTCACCAACAAAGTGAGTCATGAGAAATTCACAACTTACATTCTCGAAGGAAGGTATGGCGAACGAATTTTGGGCATAGAGGTCCCACGATGCACTCGTAGTATAGGAAGCGAGTCTTTGGACCATACATTGGGATGGTTTATAAAGTGACTTTTAGTGTTCTTATTCACTTTAGTCACTTGCATTATTCCTGAGTACATGCTTTTTGTTGCACCTCTGGCAGCAATATAAATACGACAATATACGAATGTAACAATGATCATAGGTACGTAGAAGCTGCTAGAAGCACTAAAGGTGATGTAAACTTGTCCGGCATTAGCAGGTGTACATTTGCAGGGTTCTTGATAGATATCCTTAATAGATGAAGCGAGGAAGAAACTTGGACTGCAGATAATAAATGAGCCCATCCATACAACTGCGACAGTACATCGAGCACGAAATTTCGTCACTAAGATCGGATAGTTAAGTGGCTTGATTATGGCTATGTATCGGTCGATTGATATAGCAACAAGATTATAGATAGAGGCTGTACACATCCATATATCCATCGTCAACCATATAGTGCACCAAGCCTCCCCAAATATCCAGTATCCGTTTAGTACTTCATTGGCGATGCTGAATGGAAGGATCACCGTTCCTACCTTAAAGTCATTGTTGTTATACTCACGAATGTTATACGCATACTAGTCTTCAAACAAAACAAACCAGAAGATCCGCTATACCTAGCGACAGAATAAGTAGCCCAGTTGCAGAGCGTAGTCTTCGACGTAAAAGCACTGCAGCAATTACTAGCGCATTTCCAAGTATGACGACAACTACTAGCACCATTAGCACCGAAGTAATGGAAAATATTCGGAAAAATTTAGCATGGGCAGGATTCCGTGACCATTCGTAGAATGTGCACGTGCTATTATGAGCGGAATCCGCAATCATCTTGTCTTCGGTGATTTAGTGGTCACCTTGAGCTCACCAACTGTACATATCCTAAAATGAAAACATTTGTTATTAAGTAAGTTGAGGAGAAAGAAATAATACATAAATAGAGGCGGAAGATGCGATGTGCTGTTAATAATAATAGTTTCCAGGTTTCTTGAGTGTAAGGGATTCACAAAGCACGAAACGGGCGTTCCTTATAGAATAATTGCAGCTGTTCTTTAATGTGCTCTCGTTTCTTCTCTCGAACACTGCAAGCTGATTGAGGTTGTGGCGTATCGTATCGAAAGCTGTTCCAGTACGCTGATTGGCAGACAGTAGCTTTGCGCAGTAACCACACCTGATGGAAAATACTCGACCGTAAATAGTTAATTTTTTAAAGCTAAGCATTGCAAGTGCTAGGAATTAGCTGCTACATTGAAGAATTACTTTATCCACGCTGAGAAAAGTGAAGAAAAAAAAGAGCCAAGAAAGATACGGCTCGTCAGAGTTGTGATGTTCGACTTAAGTTGATAGAGGAGTACTTGCCGCTCAATTGAATGAACAACTTGAAGTGTATTCACTCAATAGGATGTGCTAAATAAAAAAACTCCAGTTTGGCACATAATTGTCATGGTGACATTCGAATGGCACATAGCAAATTTCAGAAGGGTTTCTTGCTCGAATGAAATTGTTCCGGATTTTTTTTTTGAACAGCGAAAATGATACATACGAGATCCTTGACCTTTTAATGGAAAAACTTTGCGTTTAGTTGTTTCGTAGTTTCTCGTATCGTTAGTATTTAGTGGCTTTTTGCCGTTATTTAGCACGTCGAATAACTATGTCCAAACGGGAATTGTAACCTATTACCCGTTTTGATGAATAACGTGCTAACTAGTATTAAGATTTAAAGAGCGCTTTCAGCAGTGCTTAGTTACTGAATTGTTATTTATGTTATGTCATTCAGTGTTCTCCCATTCTAAGTGCCTTAGTCCTGACGAGAATTGTAATTCTCTCTCTCCACCCTACTAGATGAATAATATGTTAACTAGTATTACTGAGAGGGCTTCTAGCAATACTGAATGACTGGATTATTTTTTTTGTCAGTCACTTGAATGCATGGATCAGTGAGTGCATGAATGCAGGGCAGCAACGATTCCTGAATTGTAATCATTCGGCAGGGACGAGCGTAGCGCAGTAGTCAATCGTTCAATCTTGCGCCCTGAGCCCACGAAGACTTCAATCCACTCGAGAGCTGCAAATTGGTAGCAGACTTATCTAGGGGAAAGCAACACTGACATGGTAGATTTGTAAGCAACCGCAAGTCACTGTATAGGCCAGATGTACATTCAGTCGCTTCTACGATGCTTGATGAATTCGAATGAATAGGCTTATCCACCGGAGTTGATCAACATCTAACGATTCATCCTTTATTCTTTTATTCATTCGACGTCGTTCCTCTGACAACAACATGAAAGAATGACTGTGAGTGTTAGCATTCGAATAGCTGCTACTGTCAACTATTCACCAAGGTTTTATTAGTTGTTTGCACTTCGACTAAAAAATTCGGAAGAAATAGCGGCACAACACTTAGTGAACGGAATTGCGAAAAAAGAAATCCTGTATGTCTCCTTGAATATTATCGGGAAATCAACTTATTCTCTTACTAAGAAATTTGGATTTCAAAACCGTAAAATCGTTGTAACTTTTCGCCTTGTTCAGAATTTTCCTGTTCAAATCACCGGCATTCAGTCAACGGGACAACGTATCATCGTGACCGATTCGCAAGAATCAGTACATTTTGTGCGCTATAGAAAAGCGGTGAGAGGCTTGTAGTTCTGTTGTTCTTTTAAATTTGAATTTCGAAAGCGTTAAAGAACGTTATCTTTATAGGAGAATCAACTGGTGATTTTTTGCGATGACACGACTCCACGTTACGTCACCACGTGCTGCGTTCTGGATTACAATACCGTGGCAGTGGGTGACAAGTTCGGATCGATATCAATTGTGAGTTTTATCCACTTGTAATATTCGAAAAGAAAAGAATGCTGACGCTTGGTAAGTGTTTGAAAATTGTGCTTGAAAACATTTCCTTAAGATCTTATAGTTCGGGATATCCATTCTTCTAGTAAAGAAACGTGGTATCACGAATCTGCAATCTTATCATTAAGATGGCAGAACCAGAAATTTTTCTAGAATCTGTTTTTGCTCTACGATTAATAATCGATGTTAGAGAATGTTTCGTCTATAATGCCATCTGTGTATTTCGCAATTATGGATAGGGAAACTCATACGGGGGGAAAATCCTCTGTGGTAGCTACTAATGTTATTTAGATACTTAGATACACATTTGGCCGTCTTCACAGTTTTTGTGGACCGCAGCACTATTTCTGTTCTGGTAGTATTTTGCTCGTAGGTCATGAACTTCCTTCCCTGACCTCTGATAGCTATATTAGGCTTGCCCAAACCATCAGTATAGCTAGTCGCTGGTTCCTGTGGGTAAGAAAAAGACTCCTTGCGTTGTGGCTAAGTTGGTGCCAGTACGGCTGTGATTCCCAGAATTAATTTAATCATAATTGGGATCCTAGATGGAATATCGAACTATTTTTAGCTAGGTGACCTAGATGAATTACCTGCTATGCATCGCGATTCAATTTAACAGCACTTCTTTTTCATGCCATGACATTAAACGAACGAGGCTGAGAATATAGATTAATGAGAAGCAGCTTTGCCTTGGCAGTACAAAATTAACCCTTTTGTAGCGGTAGCTGACGAGAATTTCTTGACAACCAGAGTATTTCTGGAGTTCAAGCTTTATAGATTCGTAGAAGAGAATTAGGTGTATCGCATTAGCACCATGTATAATCTCTATACAATCTCCTATACAGCTTAGATATGTTTGGAATTAGAACTTTCGAAAAATGCATAACGAGATTTAAGCTTTTAAAATTTCCAACCGAACAGCGGCATCAATAGACATGAACGATACATTGGGAAACGCCATCGTGGCAACCTAGAAGGTTTTTTCTGATCCAGGCGAGAATTTGTGGATCCTAGTGGTAATGAATACAATTCATTATGAGCTAATATATATTTTTTTTAAGTTGTAAGCTGGCATTACTTTCTCACCATATCACTCACATATATGTAAAGTCGTCGCGTAAAGTGTTAATGTTAAAAAGATACAAGGCGGGATTTTGCGATATATGTGAGAAACATTTTCGCTACTCGGTCGCCAAGGCTTGCTTTACTAGCTATCCGCTTCTTAAGTGGCAATTACATAAATATTAGATGAGGTATCGTGTTAGTTGAAAATTAGTATTTTTTGCACGTTTCTTTTTTCGTTCCCTGAAAGAAGACGAAAAATATATCCCAAAAGAATATAGAAATAAGTGGAGAGTGCAAGACACGCAGAGTACAATCAATTCCAAGGGCAATCCAAACTCCATGCCTGACATTTAATCTGTAATGAAGTGGACATGTACTTTGTGATTAAGGGATGTGAATTCTCGTAAGCACAATATACGTCCTGAAAGACTGCTCATCGAATGTATCTGCCAAAGCTTATTCTTGTCCTTATTTTGAATTGTCTTGTAGTTAGATTCAGCTAAAATATCCGGTTAAATGCGAGTAAAATATGAAATGATTTATCTTAATGCTAGCTGGACAATTACATTTTGATCACAGGGGATTTTCTTCAAATTTTCTTATCTACTGTAAGAAAAAGAAGCATAAGAAATTGGTAAGAAAATCATATTTCTAAAGCACAAAGATGTTAAAATGAGATCTCATTGACTGTCGATAGTTCGAATTGGAAGACCAAATTAACTCTCGATGTCCGAAGAAAAAAAAGGCGGCAGAGACAATACGTGTGCGCACATTTCCAAGTAGGGTAAAACGAATTATTGAAGTTCTTTCCACTGTTGTCTTGCTATTGTTTTGGCTAAAGTATTTAAAGAAACCTAATGCAGATTGTGCAGATCATGTTTAATCATTTGCTTCATAACTAATGTAAGAGCAGTTTTGGTGCTAACCACTAAAATAATAACTGTAGTTGGCAGTAAGTGTCGTGCACACAAAGCGAAATAACTTTTCCTTCCTTATGTGATACGTAGTTGAATATAGAGTGGTAGGAATGGCAATCATTTTATTGTTGGCAAAACGGTAAAAACATCTCATTGTATCTCTATATTTAACGTTCGATGAACAGCGTCCAAGCAAGAAGATGCAGGAATTTGCTTACTCGTATGTGATGAATGAGGGCGAAGTCATGAATCCGGAAAAGTGGTTGGAACAACTGGTTATAAGGTGGTAAAACACAGAAAAATGTTTCGAAAAGTGATAAAATATGACTTGTGTTTAGGGAGTGTGTAGTATGTGAAGCCCTTCGGATGTTCATCGCGTAGTAAATGTTTAAACAAAGATACATTATCAATCATTATGAGTGAAAATAGTTTTAAATGTAAGGCAGTTTTTCAATATACGAGCATGAGATTTTTCTTCACGTGGAAATCCTATTTGTAAGTGGAATCCAACCCTTGTGTAGGAGCTGACAAATTACGAAAAGGAGTGAGTGACGTAGAGCGCTTTAATGAGTGTCATACGGACTGCGTGGAATAGTGATGCGACGACTAAGCATCCGATTGTATTTATATGTGCGTTTTCGAGACGAGTATACTGTACTTACTCTGCTTCGATTGACCTGTAGTAGAAAAATAAACAACTAAAGTGAACTAAACGTACTTTTAAAACCATACCAAAAAGATGAAAAATAAACAACCACAATGATGCTGAGGTATTTGCGAAACTCAGATCCCACTTCAGATTCGAACCCGCGATTACACTTTCCGGGACTCATGTATTACCCACTGCACCATCAAGGTCCTTGCTTTGCGTTTCTATCAACCAGTTTTTTACATTACCGGTGCCATCAGCAATCACTTGTCAATGGGAATGATCTTTAGAACATAAATCGGTATTAATCCAGTTAAGCTGAGGCTGTAGTCGACATCACAGTGATAAATGAGTCTAAGTGGTGCCGTGCGTAATATGTGAGCTCCCGGAAAGGGTAGTCGCGAAGATAAAAGTTTTACAGTTCGATTTTAGTTGAAGGTTGAGGAGTCTTGGTGTAGATTAAATAAATATCTAAGAGTCGTCGAGCTGAGAAAATATTTTTGGAAATGACGTAGGACTGGATCGGAATAGATGCGAAATAACGCGGATATGAATGTAGAACAAGTAATGAGTAAATGCAGTAGACCCAGCTGCGCATTCTCCCTTCGTTGTCACATCATATGCATAGGGATGACTAACAAATTCTCATATCCGTTATTATGTAATCGAAAAAAGTATTCCGCTTGAAATGAGGAATTAAAACGTATCGGTTTGTGATGTACAAGTGGCTATTCAATGTTAGGTAGGTGAAAGTAGAATGATCTTAGAATTAGTGAATTCGAATTAGGGGAACCTCAGCTACAAGTTGTGACAACATGCCATGACTCGAAGTAGCAAATTGCAGTACAAGAAAGGAGCCAAGTTTCACTTATAGTTGCCTTAGCTGTGACACTAATACTAGTACCTTTGGAATTACGCTTAGTTGGATGAGTGTGTCACCTGATATAAGTATCCAAGCAAATTGGATGATATGACCGTATGCTAATAAACGGTAATTCATTTCAAAATGCCATTTTCGAAGCTATTTCCTTTTCCCATCTATTTTACTGTCAAAGGCTTCCGCTACTTGACTCAATTTGTGGATGAAAAAGTCGTGTTTGAATATTTCACTGTGGAACAGTATGCGACGTAGTTTTAACGGCTATACTTTGAATAGGGTTGAACTGAGAGTATATTCACCATAGTTTCTAGTGACTTAACGAAAAAGGCTCATCAGGAATGCTTTCTCCACAAAGCCATTATGTTCTGTTTGTGTTTAGCGGTTTTCATTGTAGAGCAGAGGTTTTTGTACTGAATAATATTTTTGTAAGAATTGACTTCCGCATTGCATTTACATTAGTCCGCATTACTACTATGAGGGTTCTAACTAATTTCGCTTCCGGTGTAATGCAGCAGTATATTGAGAACTTTGCTTTTTCCGAATTAAAAGTAAATATTGAAAATGCTTAAAAACATTTTTGACATCTTTATATCCAGAGAACTTATGACCTCTGTGTTTGTGAATCGAATTTTCTACTGCGTGTGATAAAGTGTGAACTGTGATAGAAGTATTTTCCACAGTAAGCCTTGCTAATATTCTACAAATTGACACTAGTTGGACTTAGTCAGAGTTTAATAAATATGAACTGTTAGGACTGTATTAACATAGTGATGCTGAGATATTTGCAAAACTCCGGACCACAGGTGTCTGCGGTGAGGATCGAACACGTTATTACCCTTATATTACCCTAAGATTAATAGCGTGGTTGGATCCCCATTGTAGGTGCTTGAGGTCCGGAGTTTTGCTAATATCTCAGCGTCACTGTGGTTGCATTTTTCATAGTATTCTGCAATGAAAGAATGTAGTATGCAGTAAATAAGAAGTTGACATTAACTAACATATTTGTGACAGCACTAGTTTTCCGCTAACTAGAATCTTTGAGAATCTCAGGACTTTGTCAGGATTCAGGATGAAATTTGGTCCTTTTGTATTAGGAGTTGAAATAAATAGAAAGTGAATTATATCTTTTTCCAGAATAATATTTTCATTTTGCGAACATGAAAGCAGAAAATGCTGAGATAGTAAAAAATAAGAATATTGAAGTAAAAACAGGTACAAATAGATAGAAAGTTTAGAAAACTTCAGTGTAAGTGCGAAAGGCATCAACAACATCGAAGCATTCGGGGATTCATTGCGTACTGCTTGAGAAAATTCCAACTGCTCCATGATTCGCTTTTTAAGTATAAAAACTCTCGGTGTTGACCAATCTCTGAGGGATGCGCCATGCATTCGACTTCATTAAGTAGTGCTCGAGCCAGTGTTGCTATCATCCCAAATAGGTTTGGTACCAAATTGCCGACCCGGAGGGATGCAAGGCTTGGTGGACCAGGGATGTGGGGATCGATCCCCTGTGTGTGTTTCAGGGCACCTCCGACCACTTCACCACCCGGGCTTTTTAAATGTATAACTTTCGGGTAAAAAAAAGCTAGAAAAAGCAGTTGGTGTGATCCAGAAAGCCGGATTATTACGATGGAATAGGAAGGATTATATTCTTGTTCATTTCAGCAGATTTTATTTCTGAATGTATTATATGTGAGATCGTCCCAACGCTTTACCGCCTCATCGTGGCTGAGAGGTGATCCTGGGTGTCGGACTGCGGTGTACAGCGGGGAATTCATTCCCTGGCAGGGTCTCCCAAGTTGAGGAATCTGGCGTTTCCATTAGGAAGCCTAGCTGAGAGTAAACCAGTGCCAGAATCCACCGTCCTGGTATCAAAGTCGCATGGTGGCAAATCTCCCTCCGATCCACAAGGACTGCGACTATCTGTGGTAGTGAGGACCTGGGACAGATTTTGGCCAGACTGACCTCGGAACTCCAGGGAACAACAATGGCTTAACCAGCAAATCTCTAGAAAATGGAGATTGTGCTGGGGCCCGCACAACCAGTGAGAATGGGCCGTTCAAGTATCAAGCAAGTAAGTATATGTGAGATGTTGACCGAGTAAAGCTTTTCTCTGGAGATCAAAGTTTACATAAAAAAGACTCATTGCGACCAGTTTGTCTGCTTCGCCACTGAATTTGCGGCAGATGAGAAGGGTACTAAGATGTAATACTTTCGATCCTGCCTTTCGTTTACCACTTACATGAATAATCAGTGTATTTATATGAAGATGTCTCTGATAGGTTATGGATAATACAAATGACGACTCATTGCCTTTTTTTAGTGAGAAGGGATACAACAGACCGCACGAGTTGGCGCGCGGCGAAAAATGCTAAGATTTGATTTTTTAGAGTTTTCGGACAAATTAACTACCACGTATCATTGAAATCAGTAGATATAGTCACGAATTTGTCAAAAATTCATACAACAATATTAAGAAGCATTAGTAACAGTGTTAATTTATCCAGGAAATCAATGAAATTCTGGTTTTAACATCAACTTCAAATGCACATATTTCAGCTCATTGTAAGTTTTACTAATACAAATAAAAACCATTACAGAAAACCAACTATTAGGACCACAGAACTTTCGGAAACATCATGTTCGTACCATTGATAAACAAAAACATGGTTATGTCGACATGGTTAAACGATCTGAACACCCACCAAACTCTCCCATTCTTATGCTTTGGAAGGAGGACTAGAGATCGTGAGAGCTGGTACTTCTGGAGGGGTACGGCTGTGAGACCATAGCTCATCAGGTCATCGAGGTTTTCGGCCGTTTTATGATGAGTCGCTTAGTCATGATTATTATGATATAACAAAACAAGTTTTGAGACCGAATGAGAAGGCGACTTATAGTACGGCATTCAAAACAAGGCGAACCTAGTAGATCTAGTACAGTGTCGTTCTTCGTTTCGTAACGCACATGACCGTTGTAGCACACGCCTGTGGTTGATGATAACGAAATTTTCCACGACTTGGGGTTCAGTTACTCCGCACTTTTCTGTTGCCGCCGACTTCTCTTATTTCCGTTCTTGTTATAAATAGTTATACTATGATTCTTAAATAGTAATTAAAACAACACTGAAGCGACAAATTGAGGTGCTGTAATTTGGTTTGCTACGTATGAATGCGCTAACTGCGTAACCGCTTCAAACAGTTTAGATTTGGTACTTCAGAAAAAGGTGTTTGTTCCGATGCATGAGAATGCATAGCTGCGCATGGTCAAAGACGAAGTACAATTATGCCATATTCTCTCATTGTTTGTTTCGGATGTGATATGCATCATCTCGTCTGCATCAAGTCATTACCATTTGGTAAGTGATCAGGGGGTACTAAAGGCGTTGCGGAACTAAGTGGACAAAATTTCAATGTCAGCTACTTACACTATGTTTTTTAATATTTCATATTTCAATTAGTAGCAGTAGCAATTGCCAGTGTTTCATACCAACGACATAGAAACCTGCACATAACAATGAATGAAGCAACGAACGAAGAGAACGGAAGGTAATCAGAACTCGATTAGAACGAAAACTCTTCAGAGCATCTTCCTCAGTGATACCTTAATATCATGCATGTGTATCTAGAGCAAATATTAGGTCATTAGAGAAGATCTGTGCGGTTTGGCGATCGAAGGTACCTCGCGAGAACAACAGCATTTAGTTCAGCTTATAACAGAACTTTCGTTTTGCAAACGAAAAGTTTCGGTGTCTGCATCGTCATCTCAATATGGTAAACAGAATGAGAACCCATAGTGCGAAGGCGATCAAATAGAACTCAGTGGTTCTCTGATTACAAAGACCACCTCGTACGTGTACCGTGGACGTTCAATGGACACGGAGAACAACATGGAAGAGGAGTTAAACAAAAGACGAGCAGCGTTAACCACATTGGGGCCTCATCCCGGATGCTGAGCGCAAATCTCAGGGTTATATCATGAGAAAAACAGATGACAGATAGACGAAAAGAACAGTGAAGTTCTAGTAGGTATAAAAGTTCTGTTGAACAACCACCTAAAGGATGGGTGGACTTGTTCGTGGCTTATTTCAACCATCTGCAGATAGGAATGTTTTCTAGTTCATAGAGTACGCTTGGCGGCCGTCACAATGTTCGAACTAGACGGAAGAAACTAATGAAGCATTCCATGTTCTGCAGTCTGCACTAGTAAAGGCGGACCGTACTAGTATCCAAGTACGCAGCAGTAAAACACCATCTAAGTATTCGAATAAGCACATAGCAAGCAAAGGTTCTTAAATCTGTATTTGACAAGGAATTCGAAACAGACCTGTCTTTCAGAATAACTATTGAAATTAACCAGCTAGAACTGCTTCTTTATAAACCACACGAAAAATGTAATTCATGGAAACTTTATGGTGTTAGAAATTGTATATCGGCTAGAATAGTTTCAAAAGGTGAATGCGACGACCTTGTTAATAAAATTAACCCGGAAGTAGCTCACATTACAAACGTCGATTGAGGTGTTCTTTCCAAATGAGATATCGATGTTGCATGTCGATGTTAGCGGAGGCGAATTCTAGTCCTACGTTGATTGTAAAGTCGACAGCACATTTTGCTCTGGGAATTGATGAATTGCTGATTCAACCACTAGAATTTAGATTCCATCTTAGCAAGAAGTGGATAAGAGGACTAAACAAGATTTCTCATTGCTTTGTCGAAAAGCGTCTTCTCACAAACGTGCTTAACTCACAATCATTCATAAAATCATAGAGTCACCTTAGAGGTGAAATAGGCCGCATCGGCGTAAAAAATTGAAGCCATAGCCTGGAAAGGTCAAATTGAGATGTGATCTACTCAGCCAAACACTTTCATAACCCTAGCAGATAAAACTGCTAGTATTGATTGGCGACTGATTCGGGCGGGTGCCTGTAAAGCCTCCATTTGCTTCTGTCATGGTCAGTTTGCTTGCTTTAGGGGATCGCTAAGCATCCATCCTTCTATAATCTTCGTGAATAATTCTGACAATCGACCTTGTAGTCTTTCTGGTATGCATTTGACATTACGAAGAATCCAGTCACTAAGGGTTCTTATCCACCAGCTGTCGTTAAGGCATCTCACGTCTCCGACCCACTGAATTTTCGACGCTCGTGAGCCTTCGTTCGATGATGAATGATTAAGTGACCTTAGTTACTCGTGCTTACGCAGCGAAAAACTTTCCGGCGGGTGCGTTGAGACAGGAAGAATCGTGGAGTCGAGAAGGTGGGTCCGGATTCAAGTGTTGCTAGACCTCTTCACTGCCTTCCCCATGCTCTTGAAAGCACTTCAAGCTACTCAGCTCCTCTTATTCAGTAATGAAGCCCAGACGCCTATCATGATGACTTCTCGATTTATATAAACATAGCTGGAACATTCGGAGATATTTATTCCGAAAAATAGTGAATGGGGTATCAGAAGCAATTCTTTTTCTCATGAACATTTCATGCGATTTAGTTCAGTGCTAATCTTTCCACAAGCGTTTCGATGTCGGCCAACATTCCTCCCCCATGCGTAGTGTTCGATATTATAAGGGTTTTCTCACCCATTAACACATTTGCGACGCAAGGCATTTAGCGGTTCTCCTGAAGGGCAAGGCCCAATTCTCAGCTTCTATAGCTTGTTTCGTTTTCCTAGCACACTTCACATTCGTTTCTTTGCCTCGCCATCTTCGTGGTAGTTTGAATTGAGCACGGTGGCAGATGCGAGCTTCATACCGTGATCTGTAAAACAACTGCAGCGACAAGTACAGCTGTTTGACTTTAGTTAGAAAACGTCCACCCAACGTGTAAGTGGTCGTCCTAGGATGCGCCTGCATCCTCGTAGAGTCCATGCTATAGTTCTTTTCGTTCATCTGTCGCCTGTTCTTCTAATTATATGACCTGTCAATCATTGTTTCGCCATCGATATGTGTTCTCCTGGGTCTCGATGACGAGGTAAAATTCGATGATTGGAGCTTTCCATTCCGGCTAGATATTGTGCCAGTTGGATTTTAGAAGACATCGTCCAGGCACTCTATGAGTAGTGCTCAGTATTCTTGACGTGGTTAAGTATAAACCGTTTCTTCAGCATAACAGAGCGTTAAATGAAACGATTTTAGAAGATATTTTGCTCTATATAGTCATAGATTATTTGGCTAACACGAGATTGTTATAAAAAAAACTTTACCCGGCTGACGTTCCGGCGTCTTGCCGGTGCTTGTCGCTGTATGGTCTTCGTCGACGCGATCCTCACCTGTTGGCGTGCAAGACGGTTGTTGATCTATTACCATCCAATATGCTATTGATATGTTTCAATAATAGCAACGCTTCGTGCAAAAGTCGATATTATATTAAATGGCACAAAGTAAGCAATATTTCCTAAAAGCGACGTTCTTTTCATTGCGGGATGAGTAGTCAATATTATCTTAGATTACTGAGCTAACATGAGGTTATAAAAGTTTTATCGAGCTAACGTTTCGGCGCCTTCACAATTCGCTGTGAACAATGGACTCGGCTCTAAAAAAGCGAAGGCGTCAAAGTATTAGCCGAGGAGGAGGTAATGATAACAATTCTTAGCGTGTTTTATTGCGTAAAACATAAAACTGACAGAAGTTTTCCGAAATTTTAGGTTGAATTATGAGAACAGATGTTATTTCAGCTTCGGCTTCCCGAGAACGTTAACGAAGATATACAAGAAGATCCTACTGCATTGCGTTCACTCTGGGACCGTGGCTTGCTGAATGGAGCATCGCAAAAGGTGTGACTAGCTCAAGCTTTTTTGCAGGATTTGGTGTTTCAATTCATGGGAAGTAAAACAGATCGCGAAGTTTTATTCTTGATTATGACAAAATTTTTCTACGTTGGCGACAACAAAGCGATGGGGTAGCCGTTGTTCGTAGTGAAGCTAAGTGGTTTAAACCATATTTTTTTATCTTCCAGGAATATTTAGCAATTAATTTTAAGCTTGGTATATAATGTAATTTATGCCATACTATACGTATGCGTACATATATTATGTATATATACATATATATATATATATATATATATATACATATATACATGCTTACCACATGGATACTTGGATGGCCCATCTTCACTGAATGCGGACCTCGGCATAATTTCTACTTTCTCGGAGTTTTGCCGATTTAGCCACTGTGCGTTTCCGAAGTCCCGAGGTCACCCTAACCAAAGTTTGCCCCAGGTCGTCACCACTCCAGGCAGCCGCCGCTCTTGTGGATCAGAGAGAGATTTGCCACCAAGCTACTAGTTAGGTATCGGGACGGTGGTGGATCCTGGTGTTGGCTTCCTTTAGCTGGGATTCCTGCTATATGTGTATGTATTAAATATATAATGCTTTATATGCGTATTTTTTCAAATATTCTCCACAGATCATCGTAGACGTGACCGATTGTGTAGTAGCTCTTTGTTGTCGTTTATTACGTGAAAAAATTACTGCATTTCCATACCTAGGTTGATCAAGTGGCCGTATTCTACACAGGCGATTTCGTTACGTCTCTGCAGAAGACATCACTTGTGCCGGGAGCTAATGAATGTGTGATTTATACAACAATCGGTGGAGCGATTGGAATTTTGGTGCCTTTTATATCAAAAGACGTAAGTGACGAACGTTACGAAAAAGATGACTGATTTAAAAGAGACCAGCATGACTGAAATTAGTCATGCTTATAAGGCATCGAATATCTGTCGATATTCAGAAACAGAACGATTTGCGATTAGTGAATTAATACAAAGAAAATAAGCAAAAAAGGAGTTTCAGAAGAACTGAACACTATTTATATCTAAAAGATTGCTTGAAGTGTGGAGTTTGACATTGAAATCACTGAAAATGCGGTTTGGAAGGAAATGACAATGGGATAAACAATGCTTTAGTCCTAGCGTTGGGTTGAGCAAGGTTGATTTTAAAAGCTTCTGTGAAACCGTGTATAATTTTGTAACTTCTTAGGTATTACAGAAAAGAGTTAAGGGATCTACTGGGCACGAAACACTTATAGATAAAACTCTTCCCTATCGCTCCAAAGTGTTATATGTCAATTTTTTGGTTCATCAACTTTCCCATAAATTTGTTTTAAAGTTTTTTTTTAGTTCTAAGCCTTGAACTCCTATTGTATTATACATTAAGTAGCTTCTTTCTCTTAAAGGTCGTCGTTATTTTCGTGTTTCATTTTGGATTTATTTGCAAACTGAAAATTTGAAAACAGTGAAAATCTTGGTTTTGTTGGAAAGTCTATTATTCACTTCAAGCCTTAATACCATTATAATCTACAGTTTACATTCTTGCTAGAAATGAATGTTATCTAATCCATTACAGTAAAATTTCTGGCTTCAAGAACTCAGGAATCTTTTTTTCCTCATCCGTTGAGGCTTGTGTCTATAAGAACAAGAGGTAGTATAGCGGGATACAGCGGTACCTCTGAATGTGTTGTTTATTTTGAATATAGCATTGTGACTTCGTCGCTATTCGTAGAGGACGACAACTCATAGATTTCGTCCGTTGATTGGTTTCATTTGGTTGCAGACAAACGGGCCTAATCGCGTTTCATACCCGTTTCGCGACGAATTAAGGATTTTTCCAGAAGTGTCTTAAATTTACTAGACTTCTTAGTTCTTATACAAACCACGAATTGTTAGACGTCTTAATGAAAAACGTTTCTTCTTAGTTTATAAGCAAGTGGACTTTAGCACGTAGCATATTTTACTTGTTCTAAAAACAGCCTAAATTTATGAAATATTTTCCATACATAAATAATGAATTTTTTGAAAAAAATAGAGAGATCACTAATATACTTAAATTATCCTAAAAAATGGAAAGGAAATAAAACATATGGTAAGACGAATGAACATTTGACACTTTCTAGACGATTTGGGTTGCATCACGACTCATGTGTAGCCCAATTCAGTTAATACTAAGCTTTCTTAACAATCACAATGGAACCGTTGCACTTCGGATCAAAAACGGCCACTACTAAAACGAAATTCTAAAAGTTTTGTGGGGCTCTCGAAGAATTTGTTCGCAACCCAAACGAGCGACATTGATGCAGGTATAAGAGCTGCTTAAAATTGAGACTACGAAATCGGAAAATTTGGACCAGAACATCTCTGTGAAAATGGCGATCGTCTTGTGAAGCTATTCTTTTGCGTGTCGTTCCTTTCATGAGAATTCCTTTTTCAAGAAGAAAGACCACTTTAGTGGACGTAGGAATCCCTATATCTACCCAATTCCAGTAAGAAGAAGATGAAGTGTATTTTATGAGCTTTCTTCCACTATTTATCATCGAGTCATTTTGCCTGATACTTCGTCACGGCCGACAACTCGCATACACTACAGGGGTAGTGGAGCCATCTATTCTAGAGATAAATGGGTTTATTCAACTCCAAGAACTGACACGTGGCGTCATGTTTTAGATCCCTAGTTTTCGGCCGAATAAACGCGTAAGTCCAACCTTTGTGAATGAGTGACACAATAAAATGAAAAGAAAACGTTTTGTCGCATGCGCTGCATGTTAATATAAAGTAAATGGAAAGGAACCAACTCAGTAAGGTTGTGTGTGTGAACTAATCAAAAAAAAAAATGAAGAGACAAAAGGGATTAAGAGGTGTTTTTTGGTGCTTAATATATATTTCCTTATTATTGCACAAGAGTGTTTTTTAATCCGCCTTAACAGAGCTGTCTTCTCTGAATTCTCAAATGGTTCACAAAGGCACTATGACCCAATTTCACTCGTAAATGTACAACAAAAGAATTATAGATCTGTATTTTTGGAGCATTGTTAGTTTCAAGAAACGGATCAATAACTATGTACGATATATGGAGGAAAAGTGGTTTTGACTTTGAGCTAAAAATTGAGTTGATGTGGAGCGCTGCACTATTCTCCATTTAGGGGATTGCGTCTATGATAATGGATTATAGTGATGGGGTAGAAAACAAGGACGTCTGTTCACACGCGGCTATTCTTCGCAAATTCTACACGGAAATGCAAACATTTCCCATTCTTATTTTGGCGCGGTAAATCATGGAGTAAATTATGAATTACACCAGTATCAGAAACAAGACGAAATCAAGTGAGCAAGTATGACAGATGAAGTGGCATAGCTTCAGAAATGGTCCAACGTTTTTCGGTCGGCTAATAGACAGTTGAAAAAGACTATCTGACACTGATCCAGCCATATTCTGTTCTGTTGTAGAGATTATTCTAGGCGAAGAATTTAGGAATCGTTATAACAGGCAAGTGATTTGATGATGCTGTAATCAGAAGGTACAATGAACAAAATGGATCAGGTTAACTTGCCTTTTACTACACTTTCTGAAAGCACTTGTAAACCATTGTTTTTCGTAAACACTCTGGTGTTGACGCTTAAACTTTCAAAGAAGTTCTCCAGAGACAGTTTGGCAATTTTGTGACGAATTGTGTTGAAATCGGAGCGCGTCTGCGTCAACTCACCGTCATCTGCTGTGTGGAGGAAGTAACGGTTCAAATGCAGTTTCCCATAAATTGAATTGAAAACACAGTGTTATGAGTCAATGCGTAGTGTAGATCGATGTGGATGTTATACTGTGTCAGACGAGTACATACGTATATATGTACACAGAACTCATCGATCTCCATAGTTTCTCGTTGTCGCTTTTCCCTCTCTCTTCCCCTGTTCTTCCACACTCCGCTATGCGTTCCTCATCCTCATCCTGGGCAACAAGAATGTTTGCTACCATTCATGACTCGAAAATCTGTGGAGTGCAATGAAGTTGATATTGGCTTCAACCTAGCCACCACATCGAGTTGGAAGGTAACTTTTGATGTAAGAGATTTGAAATCGTCATCTTCGCTTTTGAAGTCTGCACCAAAGAATTCTGCCATAAACGGGCGAGCAAGAAGTGGTAAAATCGACAGAAATCTTTGCAGTGGGTGCTTTACTAACAAGGCAAAGATTCTTGTCGAGAATGCATCTAACTCTTTTTCTTCAGCATAGTCGTTTTTCTGTTATCGAATTAGGAGCCCCTTCTTACACGCAGCGATTCGACTTTGATTTAGAATTGTGTTGGCCTTACAACGATTGGAACACCTTAAATACCATTGTGCTAGAACTAGTCTTTTAATGGCTGGAATCGATAATGCTAAATGGAGATAATTTTCTTTGGAGCCCATAAATAGCACGTTGAAATTATAGTACGTTGATGTTGTTCCTCAGAGAAATCAAAAACTATGAAAGATGGAACTAACATCTAATAATTCGATGTTTTTCTTCAATAAACAGACACGAGGTTGTTATTTTAGAATTTATTAGGATACAATAGCTGACGTTTCGGCGGTTTCGCCTTCTTTAGAGCCGTTTATTTGTTGTGAGTATTTAAGTTAGTTGGTGGATACCAGCCGCACAGAGGGGGCGATAACTGGCAGTTATTACTTATTATACTTATATACTTATACTTATTGAAGAAAAACATCGAATTATCAATCAATGCCGAGGTTAACAGAAAGCCGGTCTTGGGAATTAACACCTAATATCTGCGCTAACAGTGATGTTGTCATGGAAGCATTAGTGCGATTGGAATGTGTGGAAATATCAAAGGAAAACAAATTATTAGTGTTTCTACGTTCGCTTCAAGTTCATGTTTTTCTGTTTCATTTCAAGGGTTTCTTGTTTTCAGGAGTATGATTTCTTCCAAAATCTTGAAATGCACGTACGCGCCAACTTTCCTCCACTGTGTGGTCGAGATCACCTCGCATTCAGATCTTATTATCATCCTTGCAAGGTTTGTCATCAGACTCCGCTTTTCCGGATTTGCCTCAAACGTGAATAGGAGGGTGCTCATTCGTTTTAAAACTCGAAATTCCAATGGGAATCCACTTTAAATATCCATTGTTACCTCTTGATCGCTTTTATCGTCTCGTTGTTATTATTTTACCGTTTACAGAATGTGATTGACGGCGATCTTTGTGAACAGTTTGGTTTGATGGACGCGGCTGCTCAGCGAGAAGTCACCGAAGGTCTGGATCGCACTATTAGCGAGGTACTTCTGTCTATGTTTTGTTACACTTCTGTGTTACTTCTTTATCATGCTTTGTTATATCATTTTTCACCTAATATGTGCCCTTTTTCCAAGTCTGCAATATTTTTTAGATACCTCAGACTCCAGTTATATTGCACGATATAAAAGGGAGATCGTGTACTTGCGTTGTAAGAAGTGTTGTTGTTTACTTAATATTTCCNACAGTGATGTTGTCATGGAAGCATTAGTGCGATTGGAATGTGTGGAAATATCAAAGGAAAACAAATTATTAGTGTTTCTACGTTCGCTTCAAGTTCATGTTTTTCTGTTTCATTTCAAGGGTTTCTTGTTTTCAGGAGTATGATTTCTTCCAAAATCTTGAAATGCACGTACGCGCCAACTTTCCTCCACTGTGTGGTCGAGATCACCTCGCATTCAGATCTTATTATCATCCTTGCAAGGTTTGTCATCAGACTCCGCTTTTCCGGATTTGCCTCAAACGTGAATAGGAGGGTGCTCATTCGTTTTAAAACTCGAAATTCCAATAGGAATCCACTTTAAATATCCATTGTTACCTCTTGATCGCTTTTATCGTCTCGTTGTTATTATTTTACCGTTTACAGAATGTGATTGACGGCGATCTTTGTGAACAGTTTGGTTTGATGGACGCGGCTGCTCAGCGAGAAGTCACCGAAGGTCTGGATCGCACTATTAGCGAGGTACTTCTGTCTATGTTTTGTTACACTTCTGTGTTACTTCTTTATCATGCTTTGTTATATCATTTTTCACCTAATATGTGCCCTTTTTCCAAGTCTGCAATATTTTTTAGATACCTCAGACTCCAGTTATATTGCACGATATAAAAGGGAGATCGTGTACTTGCGTTGTAAGAAGTGTTGTTGTTTACTTAATATTTCCTTAATTGTTTATTTAATTTTACACAAGTGTAATTATATCACGAAAATTATTTAAGAAAATAAATTCAAACGAAGAAAGTTGTGGCTGTCATTGAACTAAATAATTGTTGAGATATGAGTAATCCTGAAAACTGTTGGACTTCGCATCTGCGACTATCCGTACCGGGACTTACTAGCATTCCACCATACCAACCGAGGCCTCTAATTGGTGTTATCTGCAATAACCGGTCAAGGGGAGTGACCTGGTGACACAAATCGGCATTGAGCCTTGTTAAATTGAAGCTGCAGTTGAAATCAGCTAGGACCTTGGGTGGTGTGGTGGATAGCACGTGAGCCCCGGGAAAGAGCAACCGAGGGTCCGAAGTCCACCTAAGGTTCCGAATTTTGAGCATATCACAGTTTCGTTATTGTTGTGTTCCACATAATTCCCTGCCATGGAAAAAGAATAGGCGGTTAAAAAGTTAAATAATTGTTGTTCTAAATTCATTATTCTTACACTTTTACGATAAAAAATGGATAAACAAAAAGGCAATAAATAAGTGAATATGGATATTAAGTGAATATAATGTGGGGATGCAGCTGCATGAACAGTTCTCATAGCACATAGTTCGTAATGTAAGTATGCTACTAACCATTATACGTTTAATACTGCGAAGCTCATTGTTTCACCTATGTATTTTCTTGTCCTTGTTCCATAGAATTCCTATAAGGGAATACACTTTATATCGTACACTAATAACGTTTGCAGATTTCAAAGAAGCTTGAGGATATTCGTACGCGATATGCGTTCTAAACAGCGTTTTGGAGTTCGTCGTTGTGAAGTAGACGATTTACGTCGCCGAATTGAACCTCTTCTTGTCCATTTGGTCAAACCTACTCATATTGTTGCTACGGCTTTATTATTATCTGTCGGCATCTTTCTTAGCTATTTATACGTTCTACTGTTGTTGACGGTGTTTTATTAAGAGTGAAGAATTGCCGCAGTGTAATCATTTGTTATTTTTTCCACTTCATGTAATAAAAGTGCTGTTGTTAATTAGAAGGAATTCCCTTATTTCCTTTCAGGGACACATACCAAGCGTTGAGATTGAACAGCTGTTTTTTTCTTGACTTTGTTCTCCAGTATAAGTTAAGAAGCTATGAAGGAATGGCGTATGAAAAGTTAGTAAAATATAAACAAAAAAAGTCAATTCTCTTGATATTTCAAGTAAACCTTCCAACGAATGTGTCAGTACGTCATGTCCACAACTTAGTGACGGTGAGCTGATACAAACTATAGCTAAAAGTGCCTTAGGTTTTGATTCCTTTTTTCCTGTTTCCCTGATTCCTTCTCTGTTGAGTTCAAAAATTTACGGCTGACTAGTTGCTTTGAGGAAGGACGGACGAACAAGCGTAAGGCATACAATGGTATTTGATAGCCGCTTCCTTGGTTATATTCTTATAGCATAACGATCTTTGTACTATGGAAAAATGCCAATATGAGCAGAATTCGTTAGACGAAAGCGCAGTAAGGTCACAGCATAGATCGCACGTTAGCCATTCTCTTGGTAGTCCAAAGAAGCAGCTGTTGGTTAGTGTGACTAGCTCAACTTGCGTTATGAGTGGTTTGAATCAGTTTTTCTTCCTGTTTAACGCAGTTGTAACGATGCGCATCAACTTTGCATAAAAAAGGATAGAGCTGTCGGCATTGATCAGTCTCTGAGGGACGCGCCATGCATTCGACTTCATTAACCATCGTTTGGAGGATTGAATGCATATCTGGACTTTAGAATGACTTGTGGTGGCCTACCAATGTACCGATCCAGTGCTGCTATCCTTTCAAACAAGTCTGGTACCAATTTGCCCACCCAGGAGGGGAAGAAAGGCTTGGTGGGCCATGGGTGCGGGCATCGATTCCACGTTTGTATTTGCAGGGTGCCTCGTACCACTGCGCCACACGCGCCCTAGTTCGCATATTGCCGGGAATAATTGGGCCTTTAATTTTAAACAAGCATCTCTTAATTCATGGTGAACTTCATTAATTTCAGTAAAAAAACATTAAAATCTACAAACCTTTGTCAATGATATAAAAATTTCCTCGCAGTATCAATTTGAAACAATACTTTCGTAGTGCGCACAAGACAGTTTTCGTTTCGCTATCTTTGGACTTCAGTGTTGTAATCTTTAGAGATTTAAATTCCAAACGGATTTTAAGATTAAGAGTGATTGGGATTCAATAAAGGAGAGTTGCAGAAGAAAACGTCTCTTCTACAAGCTTGTGAAGCTCGTTTCCTCAAGTTCCGTAGTCATCTGAAAATTATCAGCAGTTGTCGGAACGGAATAAGATGGGGCAGCTGTAACAGTGGTAGTATGCAGACTAATACAAGTGTAATAAAGAATATAACAACAATGTAAGTAATGACAATAAGCGTTAAAGATAGTAATAACACATGAGTGACGAAGTGCGTAGCATAAGATGCACGCGGTTCCCGATAAACAGGACGAGGTGCGTCACATGTAACCCACAGCGATAGCACGTGCTAATTGGTCGCCGTTCTGTTTTTATTTGGCCATCGTACAAAACTGGACGTGGGCACCATTCGGCTCACAATAGAGCAAAAAAATTTGAAAAATTTTCCCTATATGAATATGCCGTAGAGGACATTACGCAGGTAGAAATGTCTTCAATAAAAGACATTTGCTAGTATCAATATAGAATAAAATAGAACTAGGAATTTCTGATAAACATTACAGTTCCCAGGATCGACTTTCTATAAACCACGCCATTGGAATATAAATGCGTCGTTATCTGGTTCGGCAATCACTCGGTTGTTTTACAGCACACCTGTGCTTCTATAGAAGAACATACAGAACACAGCATTGGCTGACGTTTCGGCAGTATCGCCGTCTTCAGAGCCGTTTTTGAACGCGTCTTCCATCGAGGAAGAAAAGAACAGCTGATTAGAGTCTAGGTTAACTTAGGCATATGGTTGATGATTGATGATTGCTGAACAAGAAAGCCACGCATTTATAAACATTACAGTTTCGGAAAAAAAAAACGAATATGGGAGATGTGGGTTACAAGTGTGTGATAAAAGGGAATAGTGAGTCGTGGGAGTACTCCATTCTTCAACAACGACGTAAACAACATAAATGGCAACTCTAGGGAGAAAGCAGTTGGCTTTGGAAGATTTTTAGAAGGAAACTTCCCTATGAGACATGTTGTCGTTTATTAAAACGTTGGAGCAAATTAGTCAAGGAATGCTTAACAGTGAAAAACGTGCTTAGAAATAAAACTGCAACTATTAAGTTGTGATTCAGCAGTTCAAAGTTATTCGTACAACTTTTTCTACAGATAGATGCAGATAATTATGAAGAAGTAATGCGGTCTGGATTAGGACACACGGAGATGTTCTGGAAGGATCCGATGGTATTTACGTCGTCTTATAGCATAAACTGCACTTCCGTTGCTCCAATTAAACAAAGCGAGCTTTCATTATTACGTCATCTACAGAGAATTCTCTAACGCGGTGCATTCGCAAGAAATGTCGCCTCGTTCAAATACCAACTAGGCTCAGGAATTCCATTGCCAGGATGATGAAGAAGGCTTCTGGAACGCCTTCATTGCAAAGTCGGATCTCACCACTCATGAACTGGTAACGCCACTTCTGAACAGTTGTTCTTTTGTTCAGCTGATATCGAAATCTCAGATCGTGGTGGATTTTTCACAAGTTTGTTAACTCTGGCGCAGCAGATTCAGTCAATACCACCGAATCACACCGCTTCTGCGTCCGCAGAGGATTTGCTAAAGTACTCTGTAAGCGGAGATAAGGGTTGGCTTATCTATGTCGGCCATTTCCACGAAAGCCAGCGGCTTTTAGCACAAGAATTGTCGCTTCAAAGCACAGGCGGAGTTCTCTTAGAAATCGTCCAAGTTCGTGGTGAACTGCAATGAGCAGATAACACTGCGTTTGGGATATGTTACAAATAATTATTTGAGTACTTGAATTTTTTGTCTTTTCCTCATGTCCTTCAACTAGCAGCATATCAGTATGATTACTACTGCAACTCCCTCCAATTCTATCTCAACGAAATTATAAACTTTTAATAAACTCTGAATATCTGCTTAGTGAATTCCTCTGTGACTATGGGGAGACACTCATTTGTGACGCGCAATTGCATTTCAGTTGCGGTGTCGCACTTAACAACGAGCTCAATCGCCATTGTCCAAACATCTCCTTTAAGCTGACTCTGAATTGCTTTGATTGGAAAACATCTGGAGAATTTTCTTTTACGTCATTGAGCTGACACGAATTTGGTATAAAAGACTTTTGCTCAATAAACACTTCGGCGCGTTTGCATTCCCCAGGGCCGCTTTGACTCGAATCAATGGCTCCAGGATGGTCGTGGTCACAAAGAGAGCACCGCTCTTGAGATATTTCGAGAGTTGGTCGAAATTGGGAGACTGTAAGCCATTTGAATCGCTAATCTACACTCTCGTCTCATGCAGTCGTCAACAGAACATCGCTGGTTCACTCGGTCGAGCGACTCGTCTTCATAAGGATTCATATTGCACATAGGAAACTACAGCATTTGCAGGTGTAGCTAACAGACCTTTCTCGTGGAAGGAGAAAAAGCCGCTAAATTCAAAAACACAGCCAAGATATCACCATTCTGCAGCGATATTAACATTGACATCAAAAGAGGAGTTAGGCAAGGCGATACCATCTCGCCAAAATTATTTACCGCCACACTCGAAAACGTCATGCGAACATTGGAATGGGATAATATGGAAGTGAAAATCGATGGTCGGCTGTTGCACCATCTTCGTTTTGCTGATGACATCGCCCTTATAACACCAAGCATTAGCGAAGCGGAACGTATGCTTGCCGACTTTGAAAAAGCCTGTGGAAAGATTTGCCTTCGACTAAATCTCACAAAAACGATGTTCATGAAGAACGGATTGGTTTCGCATGCCCCATTCACGCTCAATGGAACTAATGTCTTCGAATTCTCCAGTTATATCTATCTAGGTCGGGAAATCAACATGATGAACAATTGAGCTCCAGAGTTGAGCAGAAGGAAACGAAAGGCTTGGGGAGCTTTCAAGAACATCGAGGATTTAGTGAAGAGAACAAAGAACAGCCGACTCCGTGCCCACCTTTTCCACTCAACGGTACTTCCTGCCCTAACATATGCGTCAGAAACTTGGTCGCTGCGTAAGCACGGTGAAAGATCACTGAAGGTTATCGGACGCGCAGTCGAAAGGACGATGCTAGGAGTATCCCATTTCACACAACTAAGGGATGGGATCCACATCTCTAATCAACGTCAGCGATCAATAATCGAAGACGCAATTCTATACGCCATCGTCGAAGATAAGGTGAGCAAATAGTGCGTATGAACGACAACCGACTGATAAGAGTCGTTAGCCACTGGATTCTTGAGGATGTCAGATGCACAGCAGAAAGTCCACCGACCCGGCGCTCAGAGTTCTTATCGAGAAGTATGATGCTCAGGAAGTCCCTTGAGCGAGGAGAACCTATTGTGCTACTCTTGCATGCGATAGGAAGAACTATATTTATTGGCACCCGCACGAGTCACTCGGCGATCAACAAGACGACAGGCGACAGCTGGCGACGTTCTTCAGAAAGACTACGATGATTCACACTATCGAATCCTATTCATCAAAGAGTTGTTTCAGTTTTAGAATAATATTGTTATCATTATATTCAAGAAGGTACTACATTAATCGCATAGTCCACTCCCATAGGATTCCAAAGGCTAGAAGTCTTCATACGGTGTTGCTGACGCCAAAGGACATACTCATAGAGCAAGTTAGAGAAGGTTTAACTCTTAACCGAATTTTTCTTTATTTTATATGACCCGTCTTCACTTCTACTGTGCCGATCCCAGCACTTCCTACATTCGATTCGTTTTCCCGCATCCATTGTCCACGAAGATCTTCCAACTTTTACGCGTGGCTTCGGTTGCTGCTTAAGGGATTTCATTTCATCTTGAATGTCATAGAGTGTGGTTGAGCAATTCTTTCTCGAGTCCTGAGGTAGTCGGGCTGGAGCGTTCCCAATTAGATTGCAGAGAGTGATTTTTTCTCAGACAAGTCCGGTAGCAGTTTTCCGACCCCAGAGAGATCAGAGGCTTGGTTGGCCCGGTGCTCAATCGAACTAGCACCATGTTTTTAAGATGAGGGACATCACTACCACTCTACTATCCGCTCCCTCTTAACCGAATTATTTTCTACAAAGTTATCGTTTCAGGTTTCAGCGGTAGAATAGGAAAAGTAGTTGATGGGAATCGGCTTTCCGGTGTTCTGTTCACTGCACCAATGAAGGCCGCTTTATTAGATTGTACATTCCTTTTAAACTGAACATTCCCTTTGTTGTTCGTATACCGTTCAGTTTACACTAACGCCTTTCCATACTGCGAAATCGCACTGCGGTCGCGGTTCCTTTTCCATAAAATTAACGGTGCAAGCCGGTGGCACGGCACATAGTGCGGTCAGTTAGAGCTTATTGTTATATTCCCGTTATTGTGTTCCTCTTTTATTCTCGGTAAATGCGATTTCATCACATAGCTGGAGAACCTCCTACTAGGACACCTCTCTCCCTATAAAATATCGCGCTTCCCTCTTGAATTTCCTCCTCCTCCTTCTTCTCGTCCTTAATACTTATTTCTATCGTATAATCTCTACCAAGAATAATTCTCATTTATTATTGCACGCGATTTAATCAGTCTTCTTCACCATCGATGTACACGAGAATTTGCTTCTGTCTTCATATGACCTCTGTAAAGCTATCAGTTATCTGTCTATTCACTTATTGCCCATAAAAGATAAAGCGTTCGCTATTGCTCAACCACTTGGGAATGCGCCGTGTGTTCAACTCCATTCGCAGCATCATAAATATGATTTAATGAACATCTGGCATAGAAAATGACCTCTGGTGCCCTACCGATCTATCAAGTTGGTGTTTCCATCCTTCCGGACAGTGTCTATCTCTTCTCGCATCACTTCATGGGTACAGAAGGGGTGATGGAGTCTGTAGCAACTATTCCCTAAATAGTTCCTACTCCTATGTTACCTTATGTCTTCTACGATAACTGTTTTACTTGTAATCGTTATACATCTATTCTCGTATATTCTGTTAATTGTCTCTCAACTACCATTTCAAACATTTGCTTCGCAGTTGAGCTAGAAAGAGATACTGCAACTTCTTTGTATCTCCACTCTTCTTCGTCCGTTGATTCGGACGCTGAATAAGCCGCCGCCAGCTACTTGTACTTTCAAGAAATCGGCAGTTCCGATGCACTTTCTGTGTAAGCCGTTGTACAAGCTATTCCATCTCTCCCACATGAGCTTTTGATAAGCCTTTCCGTAGCCTTTCAGATAACCATTCTCTACGAGCTATTCCTTCACTATCTGATCAGTTCTATGTTGACGAAGTTTCTGGCATACCGTATCATTTGATGTACTGCTCCGCATGTACCGTGCCATGCCCTGAATCAGCACTATCTCTGACTTCCTCTGTAAAACTCCACCCATTACAGACAGAATATAAGGAGCACCAGCAGTCATAGAGACTAGTATCTGTCTTCCAATCTACCAATGCATGGGCTCCAACCCCTAGTGCTTATCTTCCAGTCTCTCAATTCCTCAGTGCTCCAACTCCAGTGTCCGCCTAGCTTCCTTCAAGTGTATCACTTGTTCGCATTTCAGTTTCACTCGTATCCACCCATCTTGCATATCGTCAAATATCACACATTAGTATTGTATCGTTGTTGTTGCTATAAACTGTTATAACCCAAACTCGTGGTTGTTCAAGGCAGTTACGGAGAAAAGTCCTGCGTAGCGAATTCATATAAAGTCCAGCATTCCATGTACAGTTGGCGGACAAAAGATAAATCTGACCAACTACTTAATCCACTAGCCAACTAGCAAAGAGTCGGCTTTCCCGGAACTTTTGCAAAAGGTGCTTGTGCGGAATCGAGCCAACGTTTTGTGCATTATATAGCATTTCTAATTACTCTGTCATCCGTGATCATTTCTCGTTACATCTACAATAAGACGTATTGTGTATATAATGATTGATTTACCCAAGTCCGAGGTCACGTTGTACTCAGGAGATTCCTGTGGAAAAAGCACGGGACGAATTATTTCACTTACCGTTCCGTAAAATATTTCTCTTAAAAAGGATTCCATTTTTCGGGAAGAAAATATAGCCAGTATTTTCAAGGTCAACGCAAAGATGGATTAGATCCTGAAGAATAGAACGTGGTTTCTTCTTGAGATTACCACAGGGCTATTTGGGCTATTTTCTGGATCTGATGATACTCATCTCCATTGGGAGATTTAATTCAACAACATCCTAGGAAATTTTTATCCCTTTTTAAAATCCTTGCCATCGCATAAGAACGAAGTGATAAGTCATGGATGACGGGAACACTCTTAGATGGATTCCTTTCCCTAGATAACTGGCTAGAACTCGATGACCCGACCAAGTACTACGACATGGACAAGAAGTTATTTTAAAAGTGAGTGAAACTGAAGCCGATGTATTTCAAAAACCGAATTTTCTTCAACTTTGGCATGGCTAATTAACATGCATTTCTCATTCATAAACTAACACGAGGTTGATAAAAACTTACAATCGGCTAACGTTTCGACGTCTTTGTCTTCTTCAGAGCCGATGATCCCAGTCGATGGTCCACAGCCGTTCGTCCTCACGTTGAGGGTCCTTGTAGTTGTCCGAGTCAAATCTTCTTGAGTGAAGCAACGCTCAAAGGAAGTAACCTCACTCGGCAGTATTGGTTTTTAATCATGGTTGAATCAACCTCATGTCAGATCGTCAATGAAAAATACATGAAGCCGATATACTTGATCCCAACACCCTTGACATGAATGCTAGAAATGTCAACTTCAAATCTCTACAGGAACACTCGTTAACATTAACAGAAATCTGTTACAGTCAGCTGAAAAACGAACCAATATAAAGAAATCTCATCGAGACCGTAACGAATATAATGTGAGCTCAGATAAAGGGAAGTGGGGTTACCATAGGCCTCGCCGTTAAATGAAATTTATGGCGGAAAGTTCCTATTAGAATATTTCCTCCTGCATAACCGCCATTCCGAACACAAAATTCCCCACTGGAGAAGAAAATTCTTTGGATTCTTATCGTGAGAGAGTCAATCAAGAACATCAAGAGAGACGCACTCCAGACCAAGAAACATCACATCCAGCTTCATTCGAATTGGAAGGCACGAATTTCACGCATTCCACACAACCCATCTGAGAGCTTATCACAATCAAAGGAAAGGTCTCTAATCAGCGGAGGACGCTACCTTCCTACATGTGGACTGAAACAATTTTGATAACTGATGCCTTATTTGGTCGCTGAGTTTGGTCCACCACCTCCTCACCAAGATCTTTCTACAAAATCATTCGTGTACCTGAGGCGTTACGTTATCATGGAAGAAATTAATGCATTTGAGGAGTTATATGGAGGAAACAGAGTATCCTGATCTACGTCTGTACTCCCGTAAAACATCCGTGTTCGGTTATAGAAGAGCACCCACAGGTGTTTGCCCATCAGAATAGCGTACGTATTCGATTGGATCAGATTACTTATGTATGAATTTATTCTCCAATAGAGTAACCACGCTCAATTGTTAGTTGCAGCAAAATCATAGGAGTACTAGAAAGCTATAAAGAACTGGTTATACTCGTGTTGCTACTTTCCCGTTAATAGCATTCATTGAGCATCATCACCTGCAACACCTGTCCTCGTCGAGCATCGGGTGATTGGAGCCAGTGACAGCAGAATCCGTATTCCCATCACCGTAAGCCGTACTGATTCAATGGGTCATGTCCGTTAGACAGACTCAAAGAACATTGTATTTTTCCCAGAGTTTTCGTAAATGAGCCTGAGCATCTGGTCAGCGGCTTGTGCGCCCTATTGTGCACTCGACATTCTGGTGAACCCAGACGCTGATAGCTGTTGTGCGCCAGCTCGGAACATCGAATTCCGTCACTCAAGATGCTTGACACGAGAGGCTGTGAGCATGACCCCCTACATAGTGCGTCTGATAACGCGGATCGATCTTCTGTTTTGTTTACACAGGGTCCAATTCCCAAAGCAAATAGAAATGTAGGAACAATCATAACTCTTAATGACTAAAAAAACCGACTTTCTACAAACCTATCGTTCGTTGTAGAAATTTGAGTAGAATAACATCTATGGCATTTGCACTCCTGCAGGACCGTACCTGTTGAGTTGAACGAGATTATACATTCTTCTATGAAGGCAGAGTAATGAGGTCGTCTGGAAATAATTTCCTTCACAGATCTGTTTTAAAAGTTAGTTTCTTGAAGACTTCTTGTAGGAGAGCGGTGAAGACGTTGTCTGCACACAGGGGCGTTTCACGGGGTCTTCTCTTCTTCCGGATGAATAAGATCATTCCCTCAGCAGACTCCAAACCTTCTGTGTTTATGGCGCACCTCTATGCATGTACTTACATAAGTAGTTTCATTTATTTCGCTGTATGTTCTCATCTTGTTAACATCTTTAGTTGCTTGCTTATTTAGTGGCTCTTATGGAATTGATATGAACGTCTTAGTTTGCAGATGTTTGGACTTGAACGGTCCCGTTTCTACGAAGTATCATGCGGACCTTGCCCTTTCCACCTGACTTTACATGCCCAGCGACAATCGCGCTACCTGCAGTCTCCAGGTAGTCATTCTAATGCATCCCCAGAAGTCATTAGGACGGCGGCATGTCTCTTCATTGGTGTACTCCTGGTCGGGTTTCTGCAAATATCGAACTTCTTCTTAACTTGGCTGGCACTTCTGTGTGATGAAGACCTCCCAATGTTCTTTGTAGTTCAGCACTCTTCAGCCACCATGAATCGATAAATCACTGGTGGTAGCGTTTTTACTTGTGTCTACCGAATGACATTCTGTTTAGCTACGGGTATAATCCTGTGAACTTGTAGTGATAAATGATTGAAGTACTGAGTTATGCTTCAAGAGCCGTTTTGGTACCTTTTTTTGAGAAATAAAAGGGAAAACAAATTACTTTCTTCGTGTGACCAACATCTGAGAGACAGCCACGATGAAACGACGAATCCCTCGGAAGCTCGTTCATCAGCTCTCCCTCGTACTTCTCTTCTATCCTGGTCCTTCCGGTGCGTCGCCAAGCACTGGTGTCGGGGGATCCGTGGACGCACCACGACGTGACTCATCCTGACCCCCACGTCAGCTCATGCAGTCTTCCAGGAAGCTTCTCGCTATTCGACATCTGGAAAACTGGAGTTTGCCGTCTTCTATCTACCACTAAGCGTTCTTGCTGCGGACGTGATCGTGATCACTTACAAAACAACTTGTTCAGATCGCTCTTTAGAACGACGATATGCCTGGAAACAATCGATCCTACCTTCCCGTAGCGTAGTAGTGAGTTCCCAGTACCGCAGTTGTTATCATTCGCTGCATATCATCCACTCAAGGCCTACATCCACGTGAATTAGACGTTTTAGGCCAATTTAGTCCGAAGAAGTTCGCTAGTGTAGCCCGCATTTACTGTTTCCACACGAATTCTTTGATGAGCGCTCTCTCCTTGTCTCACATGCGTGTTCGATTGTTCCTTGTTGTTTGTTCAGTTTTTTGCCTTATGTCGCTTTTATCTGCTGCTATATAGTCTTCTTTTTGGCTTCCACCAATTAGATAGAACATTTGCTACTTAAACTTTTCGTTTTAAGGTAATAAACGACAAAATGACTGCGTCGAAACCGGCTTACAAAGTCGCTGATATCGGTCTCGCCAGTTTTGGCCGTAAGGTATTTTTACTACTTTATGCATGTATTGTTTACAAATTAGGGATTTAATCACCTTGAGGGTTTGTCTCAAGCCACTCGGTGCCTTTTACACCTGTTCTTTCAGCGTTCACGAAAAATTCAGTCAACAGCTAAAGGTTCTTCATGAAAATAAGACGTTGTATTATTATTAAAGTGATCTGCTGTCATGTTTATGTGGCTCATCTTCTCCAACGAATGCCATACTAGTTCCTAAGTGAATTGTTAGCATCGTTGTTCTAGGAGATCGTTATCGCTGAAAATGAAATGCCCGGTTTGATAGCGATGCGTGCCAAGTACGGGCCAACGAAGCCGTTGAAAGGTGCCCGAATCGCGGGATGCCTCCACATGACCATTCAGACAGCGGTCCTTATCGAAACTCTCGTAGAACTTGGAGCTGAGGTGAGCTGCTCTTCTATAAAAGTCGATGTATATTTCAGCTGCCTTTTTACTTGTGACTTTTTTTTTCCAACTTCAATGCCTTTTTTAATCAAGTGTGCATTTGGTGGTAACCAGGAGTCAAAGACTCGTGGAACTAACTCAAGATTGTAGAACACCATAACGTAAGAAGAAAGAAACAAAGATGTCCATTTGCTTACTACTCACGGTTTTTTCTGCGCTTTCGCCTTCTTAAGAGCCACTTTGGTTAGAGTTGACGGTCCCAAGCTGATCGCGAATCGAATCCAGTGAAGGGAGCACTGCCCGAGTAGGGAGCTTCAATCGGCGCTGCCCTTTTATACAGGGACGGATGTTCACCTATTGCTGCCGTCCGGTGTGATCTTCTATGAATCTAAAAACGTACTGCTTTAAGACTTTTGCATAAATCCGAGATTGACTCAATACTGACAAAAACAAAAAACGTGATTCTTTACAGCTTAGGGAGACTAGCGATTGCGCAGTTTAATTCCTGAGTTTCCCAGAAAATATGGCGTGAACGCTTATATTGGTGTGCAGATATACTTGGATACTTGGATGGACCGTCCTTACTGGCTGTTGGACGCCAACATGTTTTCCATTTTTCGGAGTTTTGCTGGTTTAGCTATTGTGCTTGCCTGGTGTCCCGAACTCAGCCTGGCCAAAGTCTGCCCCAGGTCGTCACCACCACAGACAGTCGCCCCCTTTGTAGATCAGAGAGAGATTTACCACCATGCGACTAGTTTGATACTAGCACGGTGGTGCATTCTGGTTTTGGTTTACTCTTAGCTGGTCTTCCTTATGGAAACCCGGAAGTGCAAATGTAGGAGTTTTTATTGTAAACTGCTAGTGGTTTAATTTTATATTGGAACGTCGTCTTGGTTTCAGGTCCAGTGGTCGTCGTGTAACATTTTTTCTACTCAAGACCATGCTGCAGCCGCTATCGCTGCTGCTGGAGTTCCAGTGTACGCTTGGAAAGGAGAAACCGATGAAGAGTACGAGTGGTGCATCGAGCAGGTATAAAAAGACGCTGTTTTCCGCTTTATGACTGTGTTAAGAAGTATAAAAAAAATCAGGGCTAATCGTTGAGTCGAACTTCACTTCTTTAAGGAGGTTAGTTAAATTTTTCAGACACTTGTGTTTTCTGGTGGCCGACCTCTTAACATGATTCTCGACGATGGAGGTGATCTCACCAACATCGTCCATAAGAGGTATCCGCAATACCTCTCAGGAATATACGGGCTGTCTGAAGAAACCACCACTGGAGTGCACAATCTCGCAAAAATGCTTGACAAAGATGAACTCAAGGTTTGTTATGGTTTTGTACCGGGTTGTCGAAGATTACTTGAGGGTGGCTTCACGTAAGTAGTGCTTTGTATTAACGTGGGTCTGAAGCTTTCACCAGTTTCGCATTCAAATAAAAACTCTCGAATGCTATACTGTCGTGTGTATATCGTTTTTAATATACACGAATATATGGCGCGTGTGGCCTAGTGGTAGCAGCCGCCCTGCAACACACACATGGGATCGATCCATCAAGCCCTCGATCCCTCTGGGGTCAGCACATTGATACCAGCCTTGTCTGGGAGGATGGCAGCACTGACTCGATACATCGGAAGGCCACCGCGAGTCATTGTAAAGATATGCATTCAATCACCTCCAAAGGACGCTTAATGAAGTCGAATTCATGGCGCATCCTTCAGGGATTGATCAACACCGTGAGCTTTATCCTTTGTTTTTTATCCTTTTACATATATATATATATATATATATATGTATATGTATGCATATGCACACATATATGTGGTTGTACTTAATTTGCTTCCGTTAGCCACACACTATTCATTTCAGATCCCCGCTATTAATGTAAATGACTCAGTGACCAAGTCTAAGTTTGACAACCTTTACGGAATTCGTGAGTCGCTCCCTGATGGCATCAAACGCGCCACCGACGTAATGCTGGCTGGAAAGGTAGTTGTTCTTTTTTTGTCCATATTTCATCCTTTTCCACTCCTCTTTATTCATGTGGTATAGATGTTTCAGTTCCTCCGTTTTTTTCTATTAGGTAAAATATTTTCTATAGGTATCTGTTGTTTGCGGATACGGTGATGTCGGGAAGGGATCAGCGGCTTCACTGAGGGCTTTCGGATCACGTGTTATTGTCACCGAAATTGACCCTATTAACGCTCTGCAAGCAGCCATGGAAGGTTAGTTCGATCGCATGCATAGTAATACTGCACGAACATTATTTACGAATCATTAATCCAGATACGGATTTATAAGGGTCCATATTTAGGTTATGAGGTAACCACTTTGGACGAGGCTGCTTCGAAGGCCAATATCGTTGTCACTACTACTGGGTGCAAGGATATTGTACTCGGTCGACATATGGAAATGCTGCCCAACGATGCTATTGTGTGCAACGTTGGACACTTCGATTGTGAGATTGATGTCAAGTGGTTGAATAAGAATGCCGTAAAGAAAGACACTGTGAAACCTCAGGTCTGCTAACTGTGCATTAGTTAATTGTAGTGCAACTGCAGTAAGATAGCTTAGTTCACATGTAACTTTTTTCGTTTAAGGTAGATCGCTACTTGCTGAAAAATGGTCGTCATATTATTTTACTAGCTGAAGGTCGTCTAGTTAACCTTGGCTGTGCCACTGGTCATCCATCATTCGTGATGTCGAATTCATTTACCAACCAAGTATTGGCACAGATAGAGCTCTGGACTAAGCATGGTACGCCCAAAGAATACAAAGTTGGACTCTATGTCTTGCCCAAAAGTCTTGATGAAGAGGTGGCTGCACTGCACCTTGAGAAACTCGGTGTTAAGCTAACCAAGCTCACTGATGACCAGGCTGCTTACCTTGGTATTCCTAAGGATGGCCCCTTCAAGCCTGAGCATTACAGGTACTAAGTGATATTCACTGTTGCCACTGCGATCCTTCATGTTGTTGTTGTTCTGTGTTAAACTTTTCTGTTGTCTGTTTGATATCTTGTAATCGACATTTCTTCATTGTTATAAAATGTGTCTCTATATTTAGAAGTGTTTCCATAGTCTTGCCGATTTGGTTGTTCCAATACGGAAGCGGGCTTATCTGTTTGTAATCCTATGTTCCATAAATAAAGGTAGTCTTTGTTGTCGTGTGCGTAACTAGAAGAGTTCCATTCGCCACATATCTTTTTAACTCGAGTGGGTTTCCGTTTGGCTTCAATTTTTTAGTGTAAAAGATCTTCTACGTCGCCGAAAAAATATTTGCGAGTAATTAATTATGAAAATCTTAACCTTTCTATTTACTGCCTATTCTTTTTAATGGCAGTTTGCGAAATATAACTTCTGTAGTGCTGAGATATTTGCAAAACTCCGGACTACAAGTGTCCCGTCAGTGGGATTGATCTGGGGAGTCTAAATCGGCATTGAACCCAGTTAAGCCGAGGCTATAGTTATAATCACAATCTTAACCTTTTTATTTACTACCTATTATTGATGGGTGATTACTGATGGCAGAAGTTTGATAGAACTAGCTGAGAGATAGGCGAAACGAAGGACCCCCCGCATGGTGTTGTGGTGAGCGCATTAGTCCCCGGAAAGCACAATAGCGCGTTCGTTCCTTACCGCAGACACCTGCGGTCCGGAGTTTGCAAATATCTCAGCATTATAGTAATTATGAAAGCTTTGACTGTTTGTATGAACCGATGACGAGGAAGAGCTTGCATCGATCTTAGCAAGTCTGTATGGATCACTCCTGAAGTTCCGGTTCTAGTCCTACTTGATCACTATGTGAAAAGTCAGATGAGTCGTGCCTCTTACTCCAAATATAGGACGCGTGTAGCGCAGTGGTCGGATGCGCCCTGCAACACACGTGGTTGACCCTCGCGCCTCAGAGCCACCAAGCTCTCCATCCATTGGAGGTCGGTAGATTAGTAGCAGACTTATCTGGAGGATAGAAGAACTGGCTCGATACATCGGTAGACCACCCGCGAGTCATTGCACAGGCCAGATATGCATTCAATGACCTTCAGCGATCCTTAATGAAGTTGAATGCATGGCGCATCCCTCAGGGTTTGATCAACGCTGGGAGATTTTAGCTTTTACTCCGAATATAGCTGTGTTGGTTGAATGTGCTTGCATTTTTAATGAGGTCTGCCTGGTGGGGTACTCTTTGAAGTGACGTGGATTAAATTCCATTTAGGTCTAATTTTTCCAAATATAACGTTTTAATCTCCGCTCTCGCTCCAGCATGAGTACGTCCTATCGCTTACCGATTTAGGGTGAAGTGGGAATTTAGCCTCTGAGCGCTAGTGATGTTAAGAAACTATCATCTACGAATTCAACGTTGTGGTGCATTGAGGGAGGGCTATTGTGTCTTAAAACTATTGTTTGTGCTTATTTCGATTCGCCACCGTTCCCAGAATCAGTCAGGGTGGTCCTTACAATCATGTTCACACGAATATCAGCATTTACATCTGCAAATTTTATTTGGGTTTGCAAAACTGAAGTAATGTAGTATAGCACTTAGGTAGTCTGTATCGTTCTCTTTTTGGTGGAAACTTTCTTGTGGTATACTGTGGTATATTAGAGTGGATTTTTTTTGATTGAGCTTTTACGTTTGCAGAGCATCCGCGACGGTGTGCATTGACCTCAATGCAGTTCCTTCGCAGCTGTTTTTCTGTGATATCTTCGGCTTTGCTTTTCGTCTTCAATCGATAGCTTCCCTTACCGAGATGTTGTACAAGGTGTTTTCTGAGCAGAGCTACCTTCTTCACTTTGTGGTTCACAGGAAGAGCGTTCACGAGACAAATACGTTGAGCTGATCGTGCTCATGTGAGGTTTCGAGGCTTAGTCTGTGCTGTGCAAACACGTTGATGCATGAGTGCTGTGCTGATTCGTTGCGCTTCGTACTTTTTCATTAGCACAAAGACTGCTTCTAATGAGAAAGTTTCATGGTGCAGTGGTTCCCTTCTATCTTCGCATACTGGCTTCCAAGGGCCTCGCATCTATATAGTTATTATATGCTAAAAAGTCAATGTTATGTGTCACTTGATTCTTTCCTCTTTCTATTTTCGATTTTAAGATCGTCCACCTTGTTCTGTATCTTACCTGAAACAAGTGAAGAAGGTTTGCATTTCACAATTCAGAACGCCTAACCGTTGTCCGATCCCATCTCAACAGCTAACGAAGCTGTAAACTAATCTACTGTAAGGTTACTGCATTGCTAAAGCTACGGAGCCACTCCGCATTGCTGGTCGGGGGACATCTCGTTGTAACGCGGATTACTCCACTGTGTCAGTTGGATTGACCAGAAAGGATAACTCGGTCCGTTCTGCAGTAACGGATGATGATGGTTAACGGTCTTTACCATTCAACATGGAAACTCGTCTTACCAGTTACCGAATACGTCAACTTTACTAACTGATTGTTGAAACATGGGTCTACATCTAATTTCCCGCTTGCAGTGGGGGACTCAGAAGCTACTCATTCTAGAACAGTTTTTTCTTGTAAACTGCGTTGTGTAGAAAATCGCTTCTCACCGACTACGCTGAGTAAAGCTATGACATGGAAGTTACTGACTCAGTTGGGAAGGCATCGCAGGGTAAGAAGCAGTCTTGAAGGAAATGCATTGAAAGGAGTGCGTATTGTCCGAAATCTATTCCCAGACATTGCCATTAATTCACATGGTTGGTGTGTTGAGCAGAATTTGTCACTCAGAAAGATTTTTTGTTCGAGTTTTCGACTCTCACCAGGTTGTTTCTACATATTCGGGATTGTTTCAGTGGTAGCCTATAGTGTGCTAGCTGCTGTACAGAATATGACAACGGAGAAAAGTGCATGGATATGAGGACATGTAGATTTATTCGTTTTTATTTATATGATCTTATGAACTGATAGCGTTGAGCTGCTGCGAGGTTGATATAAATTGTCGTTGTCGTTGTTGTCGATATTGTCGTTGTTTCCGTTGTCGTCATTGTTGTTGCCGCTGCTGTTGTTGTTGTTGTAGCTCGATGGTTGAGGTTTCAGCGATTTCGCCTTCCTCAGAGCCGTGCTGTTACGGGTGAAAATATTTTTTTTTAAATTTTCCATTTTATATTGATCGTGTCGAGTTTTTTTCTCGTTGGTTAAGTAAGAACAGAATCCTCGTTTATTTGAGGTTTAATACATCCTTTGCTCTGTTCCATCAATCTCTTGAAAGTGAGAGACCAGTTGCCGTTTAGATATCATGGTCGACAAATCTATCCGTAAACAGATATATTGCTCAGATCTGTTTGCCTTTTTGTTTCACACGTGTGAGTCGGTAGCTTACATACAGTTCTTTATTGATCACATCCGATTGTAATCGTTTTCCTCCTCTCTACGAGATTGCCACGTTTGCTTCGTATGCTTTCGAATGGAGTGGAACACAGTTACTTGTTGTGATTACAGATTGCGGCAACGCAGCAAGCTGGACTTCTGTTCACTGCAGAATGTCTTGCTCGGCCATCTTTATCCTCGATCTCAAAGGAAATGTGAGTTTTGTTTTCTGAGACATTTCGATGGTAAGGGAAGTAGTAAAATCTTGATCTGCAATCACATTATTTTGTACGTGAAGAGATTTGTGTAACATCGTCTGTGTGAAGTCAAAATTTGTGGTTTGGAATTTCTGTACTGAAAGCCTTCGAATGATAGAGTTGCGGAAGCGTGTGTGGCTTGATTCAGTGTTTCTGGTTTGATTGATTTCATAACCCCTTATCCTACACTTTGTTTAGTAGTGGTTTGTTCCTTTTGGAATGAAAAGTTCCACTACTTCTTAAAATAGTGCGGATATGTCAGGTTATCGTGTCAAGAAATTACCGAGGAGATGTGGAGATGTCGTGCATCGAGCGGTTCATGCCACTCCTCGTGGAGAAAGAAGATGAAGGTCTTCACTCTCCAGTGTTTCACTCTGGCGAAATAAGCTACACATTTATTAAGCACATGAATCTCTATCGTAAGTAAAACTTACTTGTAAGTTCCATTTTCTCTTAACACGGTTTTTTTGTTACGTTACACACCTTTTCATCCTTTTTTAGTCGTGAGCATATCGAAGAAGAACATGAACGCTGCGTTGGTACTTTCGTATCTTTACAAATGTGTAGAGGTAATTTTCCTGTCTTCTTTATCTTCCTATCGTTCTTCGTAATCAGTTCGAATATTCTGTTGCATTCTATATCTGCCTTCTAGGTGTTTTGCGAATATTTCAAAGATTTGGAGGAGGAATCGGTCCGAGATAATTTTGTTGTGATTTACGAGCTGTTCGACGAAATGATGGACTTTGGCTATCCACAGACAACAGAGAGTCGAATACTGCAGGAGTAGGTTCATTTGCAGAAATTATAGCAGGAATGTGATTGTTGTTTTGAGATTCCTTCCAATCATTTCCTCATCAGATACATCACGCAGGAGGGACACCGCCTCGAAATCGCTCCGCGTCCCCCGATGGCAGTCACAAACGCTGTGTCATGGCGGTCAGATGGCATTAAGTATAGGAAGAACGAGGTTTTCTTGGACGTAATTGAGAGTGTTAACATGTTGGTATGTTTCACTTGAGTTTTAGTTTTGAATTTTGTGAATTTAACATATTTGAGGAAATGGTTGTTGTCAAATTGAAAGCATACCAAACATGACCTTGCTATCGACACTCATACCAGCGCTAGAGAACTATCGAAACAGTGCTGTTTAATAGATTCGCGACAAAGTGTGTTAGTTTCAATGCATGAAAATGAAAAATCACTGGACTACTTTTAATATAAAACACACGTCTAAATAAACGAACTTCATCAGATGGAGTTGCATGGATACTTGAATGGCCCGTCTTCACTGTTTGTGCGGAACCCAGCATAATTTCTACTTTTTGGAGTTGTGCTGATGTAGCCATTGTGTTTACCTGGAGTCCTGAGTTCATCCTGGCAAAAGTCTGCCCCAGGTCGTCACTACCACAAGCATTCGCCGCTCTTAAGAATCAGAGGTGTCCTCCCGCTCTACATCGCAGGCCGACCTCAGGAACACCTCCCAGCCACGACGAGGCGGTAAACCGTTGGGCGGTAGGTGAAGTGAAACCCTATTAAATTTCGGAATTTTTTTCGACCTGATATATGTCTTATTCTGCCAATATAAATCGCTTAGTGGGTAGAGTGTAGAATTTTTTTCACCATTTCTTTCTAAGGCTTACATTTCGAGGAGCGAAGTGCGGAGTATCGTTCAGCAATACGTACTACTGATACGCACGCATGGTTAATCTGTATATCGTCTTGCTTTCATCACATTTTTTAAAAAATGGGCCATGTTTTAAATATTCAACTTTCGAACAGATCTAGGAACAGTAATATTCTGGAAGAATTATAAACCTTTAGGGCAATGCCGTGAAGTCTTTCACGTAAGTCTGTTTGATTCACAGTTTATCAAGTACTATAGTTATCATATAATCGACGTCGTGATGAATGTGTTGATAAAATATTTCGTTGAAGGCTAATGCTTCGGGCACCGTACTTCGTAGTGAAATCATTGGTTCGATTCGAATGAAAGTAGTTCTGAGCGGAATGCCGGAGTTGCGACTCGGTCTTAACGATAAGGTCATTTTTGAACAAGCATCCGCTGGCTCACGAGGTAATAGTGTGAAAGCACTATTCTTTCATATTTGTGGTTTTTTGATGTCTTACGAAGAGTGCGTCTTCCCATTTTGTCCCTTTTTTTGCTCTGAATTTTTTGAAAAGTGGAGGTACCTTCGCGGCAACCAGGTCTTCCTCCGTTCTTTGGCTCGTTTATCGCATTCTATTTGTAGCTAACCGCAGTTCCAAAGGCGTCGAACTAGAAGACGTGAAATTTCACCAATGTGTCAGACTGTCGCGCTTTGAAGCCGAACGCACGATTTCATTCATTCCACCAGATGGGGAATTTGAACTGATGAGCTATCGTCTTACAACTCAGGTCTGTTCTCGATCTTGTTTCTGCTTTATGGAATTTCTGAAAGTACCGTACATTTATTAGCCGATATTTTATAGAATTTCGAGGAGCTCAATAAGCTGGATGTCTTACAATCATTACAAGCATTGTTGAAGACTCCTCTCTCTCTCTCTCCCTCTCTCTCTGTCTCCCTCATTAATACAGTACCTTTTTTCGGTCTTTTTCCCATCATAAGTATTCATACAGCTTTCCAGTGCAACTTTTGTGTAAATTCCTTTAAGAACTATTGCTTCGATGTCTTGTAATAGCTGTTGTTTAGGTGAAACCATTAATTTGGGTTGAAGCAGTTGTGGAGAAGCACACGCACTCTCGTGTGGAATACATGGTTAAGGTACAGTCTTGCTGCTTCAATTTCGGTCTGATCCCAATAAGCATTTTTTTGAATTACAGGCGAATATTCTCCTTCTTTGGTCAGGTGACAGGTTGACATAGTAATTTTAGATATGTGTGCCTATTTTTTTTGTGGTTGCAATGATTCATATTTCTGAGAGAAATTGCAGTTTTTCATGTTTGCATGCTTTTCATATGCTTGGAAGTGATTATGCTCAAGTGAATTTCGAAAATATTGCGAATTGCTGGAATTCTATCCACTTTTTTACTTGGATACATGGATGGCCCGTCTTCGCTGGTTGTGTGGGCCCCAGCATAATTTCCGTTCTTTCGGAGTTTCAATGGTCTAGCCATTGTGTTTCACTGTAGTCCCGAGGACAGCCTAGCCAAAGCCTGCCCCAAGTCGTCACCACCACAGGCAGTCTCCGCCTTTGTGGATAAGCGGGAGATTTGCTACCATGGGACTAGTTTGATACCAGGACAGTGGTGGATCCTGGTATTGGTGGTAGATTCTATCCACATCTATAATAAGTGTTAGAAGCGATTTGTATGCGGCGACATGACGTTTCAGTAATACAGAATGGTTTCCTATAGAGTGTGCAATGTCAGATTTCATTATCTTAGGTTGTTGTTTTTCTATGTATCCTATAGGTCCATGTATTTAGGCGAAATCTCAGTTCAAACGACAGTCAATAGCCAACCATGTCGAAGTAGTTATCCCAGTACCATCTGATGCAGATTCGCCGAAATTCAAGACAAGCGTAGGATCAGTGAAATACGTGCCTGAGCTGAATGCCTTTGTGTGGACAATTCGCAGTTTCCCAGGTTAGTATCTCAGAAGAAAACATTCTTCGATTTTTTCAATATATTCGACACAGTGACCTACGGTTCTTATGGCTTTAGCATTGCTTGTAACTAAAGAATGAGAAAATAAGGCACATGTAACATATTAGTTAGTGGTGTCCCGTCACACATAATCACTAGTTTAATCCCGTACGGTAGGCTAATCAATCCGTTCTGTATCTCTTTAGTATAGGCAGTGATTGATGTCAGACTTGTCTAGCACGGTAAAAGTGCTGAATTTATACATCGGTAGGCTATACTATTTCGATATTCTGAAGAGTTGAGGGGTTGAGAACATGACATCTATCGCTGCGTGGGTATAAAAGGTACGTGTGCAGCTACTTACTAAGTGTTGTTGTAATCTATCACGAAAAGACGTTGCTGTCAGCAAGTATGTAGGAGTGTTTTGTAGCGTATGTTGAGTTTATTTTTGTATCTTAAAAACTAACCATTTCATGCGACGGCTATGATTTTATAACGAAAAGAATATGACCTCTGTAGAGATCATAAACACTAGAGTGTTTTCTTACAAATAACTCCAGTAGAGGTCACAACGTTGCTAATCAGCTTTCTAACTTTTCGTCTGTCTTTACTAAATCATATCAAAATACATTCATCAACAATCAAGGTGGACGTGAATATCTGATGCGTGCACATTTCTCACTGCCTTCTATTGTGAGCGAAGAGGTAGAAGGCAAGCCACCGATTCAAGTGAAATTCGAAATTCCTTATTACACTACAAGTGGTCTCCAGGTACACCGTTTTTATGTCTTTCTTGCTGTAGTCTCAATTTCTAAACAGCTTTTTTCGAATTTAAAGTTCCCGAATTTTCTAAGTCTAGCATACTTCTATGGACGCGTGTGGCGCAGTGATCGGAGACGCCCTGCAATAAACATGGGGTCGATTCCGGCGCCTCTGGTCCACCTTCGATCTCACCGGGATTGGTACCAGACTTGTCTGGGAGAATGGCAGCATTGGCTTGATACATCAGTGGGCCATCGCGAGTCATTGTACAGGCCAGATATGCATTCGATCACCTCCAAACGATGTTTAATAAAGTCGAATGCATGGCGCATTCCTCAAGGATTGATCAAACGCCGACAGCTTTATCCTTTGTCTTTCTAGCAAACTTTTCATTTGCTATTACTTGTGTCGCATAACATTTTCCTTTACTAACAATGCTTTTAGGTACGTTATTTGAAAATTATCGAGAAAAGTGGATATCAAGCGATGCCTTGGGTACGTTACGTGACGCAGAACGGCGATTATCAACTGAGAATGACATAATGAGCGACCATAGCTGTTGTTTTTCGATAGTTCTCCGTCAGTAATTCCCTTCTTGCAGATGTTTTATAGCAGTTTCTAAGACTGTTTTATATTCTTTCACTTATCAACTAATGGTTGTTATTTCGATGTGATACAAGCAAATTGTGATAAATTTCATGGGCAAGTTATTTTCTTGAAGAAGCTATCAGTTTAGAACTGTTTAGAGAACTTTTCCTGTTAAGACTTGCTATATGAACGGTGTTCTTTGAGTGATTCAGATTGGTCCAGAACCTGTATTTCGAATGTGATTTTCAGTACTAAGATGTGATCCGTTAAGATGCCTTAATGTCTTATAAGCCTCTCTGTTGTTGTTTGTTCGTGTTTAAAGTCGTCAAATAAATGTTTGACTCTTCGAGAGGGACGTTAATTCATATATCCCTTCATAAAGGCATAGGAATTACTTGACACTGTTATCACTGAGAGAAGAACTTACGCTAGTTTTTATCGCAAACACTCAAATGCCGCTTCGATTCGACCCAAATAATTAGATAAGGATGAAGATAAGGTGTCGTCTGTAACGAGTATGTCAACATGCCCAGTTATCAAACAAGAGTTTAGTGAGCCTCCCTGGTTACTCTTCTACAAAAAATAATGAAGTTAAAGAATGTGGAACTATGAGCATGGTCCCTTGTGCGAGTGCAACACTGGCGCTCGATAGGATTACGAGATTTACGCGGTTTCCTCGCAGATTCTTTGTGACCATGGTATCTGCTGCAAGATACGATGTCATTTTCTGATGTATCGGTCTGTGGTTTACTGTCTTTTTGCTTTCTTTCAGCCACTTGTCTATCATGCTCCGTATTGATCTTCGTTTGAGTTAACGTGCTGGGAAACAATCAAAATTCTTATTGTTGTCCTAGTTGTTGTGCTTTCTTCTAACAGCTTGTTCTAGTACCGTTGACGGGCGTGTCGTAATATTAGAGATGCGATTCGCAATCTGTAGAGATGAAAAGCGGTGGTCTTCAACCTTACTTCTAAATAGCCATTATGAATTGTCTATGAATCAGCACCAATTTTGTTGTCATTTTCTCGAAAAACATGAAAATATCCGCAATAAAGTATTTGATTGCATTCTGACAGGTCTGAGTTTCATAGCTGTCCCAGATTGGCACAGGTCAGCCGATCAATGTGGTCCAGCTCCAGCATGCCCAATATAGGATGGGACCGAATTCATTGGGAACGCGCATGAACCGTCGAGGTACACTGTCCAACACCTGCTCGTAATGTAGCCTACTTAAAACGTGACTTTCTATTGGGAAGTTATGAACTTGAAGTTACATTGTTTTCGACATAACAAAACTGACAGATTGCTTTGTGCGTTACAGATCAAAACGAAATCGAATTAGGGTCACTTGAAGGTGGCCACCAATATGTCTAGCTATCTTCCTCGTGCAGTGGGAGCGTTCGTAACAAATTGCCAAACACGAGTTATTGATTCTTATCTTGATGATGAACCAGAACAAGTACACAGCAGTGACATACTGGGCACGATATGAGTCATATCGTCTTCATTGTTTTAACCTAAACTATTTGTCAGATGCATTATCTTTCCTAGGATTCAGTGTTTCACTCACAAAACAGCTGTTGCGCTCAAAACTGCCACATTGGCAACCGTGATACTATTACGATTATTTTCCTCCTTACTAAAGCGATCCATATTTGCATTTCGTCTGGGTCCCAGGACTCTTTCTATTCGTTTCGGATCCCGCAACCGCGATCTGCAGAAGTAATCAGGCTTGTATGTGGTTTGGATGCAAACTGATGGTGTTATTTTGTTTTCTCACTAACATGCTGGGTGCTGTTCGCTCTCACAACGCTAAGGACCAACATTTCCCCTCCCATATTCAATAATAATACCGGTTAAACTTTTTGCCACTTTCCGTTAACATTGATTGTAAGTGAATTTTGAGAAAATTCATATAGGCTTATCAGGTTATTCCACTTTATGTCACAACGCTGAGCGGTCGCTAATGGTGAAAATCACCCGTTCTCATATCTGGGAGGTAATAGATTCCGGCATATATTTTGCATTTCGACACATTCATGACAATATTAGCCTTAAAAGGCTCACAAATGTTCAATTAACACTGAAGTGTACTTGATACTTCATACTTGAACGGCCCGTCCTCACTAGTTGTGCGGGCCCCAGCACAGTCACCATTTTCGGAGAGTTGCTGGTTAAGCCATTGTGGTTCCCTGGAATCCCGAGGACAGCCTGGCCAAAGTCTGCCCCAGGTCGTCACCACGACAGGTAGTCACAGCCCTTGTGGATCAGAGGGAGATTTGCCACCATGCGACTTTGATACCAGGACGGTGGTGGATCCTGGTATTGGTTTACTCTTAGCTAGGCTTCCTGATGAAAACGCCAGACTCCTTCTTGACCTAGGGTACCCCACTGAAAGAATGAATTCCCCGCTGTAAATCGCAGTCCGACACCCAGAAACACCTCCCAGCCACGATGAGGCGGTAAATCGTTGGGAGTACAAGTGTATCAAGAAGAACTAGAATCGTCAGAATGGAAGACAGGAAACGATTTCTTCTACGACGCAGCAACAGGACTTTTATTTCCCTGAACCTACAGATCCTTTTTTTCTTCTTTTTTTTATCATGGCTCATACCCTGGTCAGGCGAGTGTTCCTTGGTACTGAACTGTGATCCAAAGCAAATCAACGGTTTTGAACACTTCAACAAAGGTATTCGGGATGAAAGCAAGCACGACATTTGGATTCGAAAGCCTTGCTTGATAGCCTAGACCTATGGCACGGTACAGCCCGGAGGGCCAATCGTGGCTACCTTTACACTAAAAATAGTAAAAATTATTAGCCTTTTACGAGAAGTGCTTTTCATGACCTCACCCACCCTTGAGAAAGCACATCCCATTGAGCAGCTTTGATACGCAGAACGAACGAATTGATACTTTACAAGAGACTCGATTATCAATAGTACTTTAGATAGCACCTTTCTTTAGAGTAACCTCTTCGTCGTCCGAGTTACTTGCACTACTCTCACCTGGACAATTGTTGGCACTTTCTGAAAGTGAGTGATCTAACGATGTTTGGAATGTTATAGGAGCTTCATCGGGATCTGCTCTACAATTGGATTGAGAGGCTTTCGAAATTGGATGAACACTATATCGATGACAGTACAAGTCGTCTACTGAGTTATACGGTTGCACTCGCAGTCTCTAGTCTGCTGTTCTTCATATCAGCATCACTGATGCTCGTGTTCTATCGTAAGTCATTTGCACTGATTTTTATTGGAAGTAGTTGTAACGCTCAAAAACAATAGAAACTCGTAATATGTTTAAGGCCATAGTAACACTGATAGTTTGATGTGTGGAAAACGTCCACTGATCTCTCTCATAGACGGATCTCATGCCGGTTAGTGGTGAGGCAGCGTGGCGTGTGTCCAGGTGGTGAATAGAGGATTAATCGTGGACGAAAAGCGACCGTATATTTTCCTGAGACGCAGGTGGACCCAAAGGATGGGCTCTCCATTTTTACAGCGCTGATTTGGCACATATCTTCTGCATATACGAGGACGTCTTCATGCATGCGTGCTTTGATGTGTTCTCGTTTATGCGCATTGTATCCTACGAGTCATTTCGGCGAAAAACGTGCAATCGAGTAACAGGGAAGTATAAGGGAGGCGGTTAGGAGTTTCCACCAACAAATATAGTCCATCTACTCTAGGAGAGAATGGCAGGCTACACCTGAGTATTCCCAGCTCTCACGTTCAGAGGTCAGCAAACTATACCTGGGTATCTGAAGCTAAGTAAAACATTAAAGTAATTGGGCCTCTTGCTCCTGACCTCGAAAGAGCCCGTGGTATGGCAGCGTTAGGTAGGATGAGTATGGAAAGGCTGGTAAAATCTTAGGGCCAGCCTAGGCTGCCTAAATCGCAAAGGGCTACTAAGGTGAGGATCTGTACCTACAATGTACGCACGCTTGCATCTGAGTGCTCGGTAGAGTACTTGATTATACAGGCAAGAAAGAATAAGCTATGACGTCATCGAACTGGTTAAGCAAAGAAGTCGTTATCCACTCAACGCTGTCTGTGGCACTGGAAAATAACTGTTTCTCGGAATACGAGACAGTAGAGGAGTTAGCTGCGTGGGCATTCTCGACAACACGAGTTTGGCATGAACATCGATTCATTCGAACAACGAACAACCGAATCGGACGTTTACGGCTGAAGAGATTGGATCAGTATCGGCATTGACAATCTTCGACGTCTATGCATCGATATCAAGCTGTAACGAAGACGAAGTCAAAGGCATGTGGACTTGGAGAAGTTTTACAGCGACCGCACATTCTTCAAGGTCATCATCGGAGACTTTTAAGATTGGATCCAGAAGAACATTTTAAGAACGTCACATTGGGAACCCATAGATTAGAATGGAACGAGTAACCGAGATATTCATGGTAACTCGCAATTCCACACACCCCACTCTTAACGCTGAACGTGGGAGCCTCCCAATTGAGAGTACCATAACGAAATAGACCGCATCATAGTAAATCGAAGGTTTTGTCTATTCGTCTCCTTCGTGCAAGACTTCATTACTTGCGGAATAGAGAAAAAGCCGCTAAATTCAAAAAACGAAGAATACGGTCGGCTCATTTAACATATTTACATTAGCGCTATGAAAGCTGAGAGTTCGAGCAGCACCAAGAGACGTCTCTTCACAGAAACAATCGGCTAATATGCCGGCATGGTATCGCACTAACCACAGCCAACCGCTAAATCAGGTCCGAACATGCAAAGCATTGCGGACAGGCGATAAAAGATCTTAAAGAAAGAAGAGCAGAAGTTGTTATCGAAGCTGTAGAGGCTGGAAGAGCATTTGCAAAATCCGTCGAAGGTTCATCATTTATAAGACGAAGATGATTGCACTCCGACACGCAGGCGGAACAGTTACAGTTTCCAGGAGAGCAGTGGAAAAAATCATTCACGATTACTAATTAAACAACATCAGGTTCGGACAGGGTAAGATCTGAACGCCATAAGAACCTTCCGCCTGTCATAAACACATTGGCTTGGCTCTGCACACGTTATCTGTCAGAATGCGAAGTTTCTATTCAGTACAAGGCCAGCAGAATCGTGGTATTTACAAAAAAAGTGAATTGTACGATATCGGCAACTGTGGCCTAATTTCCTTACTATCTGTCGTCCAAAAATTCTTCATTCGAGTCATCCTAAACAGTTGACAGAACACCGAACCAGGATAGCCATCTGAGCAAGTACGGTTTCCTTCCGAAAAGGATGTAGTATGATGGACCGCATCCACAAGATAACAAGACTCATAGAAGTATTGCGAGAGTACAAGAGACTGTTCTGTCTCTGTTTCATCGTGTTTAACGTTTTGTTTTCTGCCTTCTATAATTTTCATGGCAGGTTATTAAGCGAAATACAACCACAACGTTGCTGAGATATTTGCAAAACTCTGGACCGCAGGTGTCTATGGTGGGGAACGAACGCGCTATTATCCTTTCCGGGGAGTAACGCGTTCACCACCACACCATGCGGGTCCTTTGTTTCGCACGTCTCTCAGCTATTTCTATCGATCTTTTTGCCACAGCAATCACCCGTCAGCGGGGTTGATCTGGGGAGCGCAAATCGGCATAGAACCCAGTTAAGCTATGGCTGTAGTTGAAATCACAATGTTTAACGTTTTGTTTTCTGCCTTCTATAATTTTCATGGCAGGTTATTAAGCGAAATACAACCACAACGTTGCTGAGATATTTGCAAAACTCTGGACCGCAGGTGTCTATGGTGGGGAACGAACGCGCTATTATCCTTTCCGGGGAGTAACGCGTTCACCACCACACCATGCGGGTCCTTTGTTTCGCACGTCTCTCAGCTATTTCTATCGATCTTTTTGCCACAGCAATCACCCGTCAGCGGGGTTGATCTGGGGAGCGCAAATCGGC